>NW_019059868.1:81990-92938 GCF_000696155.1 Zootermopsis nevadensis | reverse complement strand
TTATATGCAACTTTTTTGTAGTTGTTTATCAGTTATTAGTGGTGCATATAAAAAATTATGATTAAGTTTTAAGTTTATATAATTGTAATTTTTACACACCTGAAGATGGTTCATCTAAGAACCGAAACATGTAGTGAGAAAGTGATGTTCCAAATGTAAATCGAATGTTTCGATAAGGAGCATCACATGGTATTTTAACTATCTTAATTTTAAATTTTAATTATGATTAGACGGACAAGATTAATTAATTAAATATATATTTTCACAATATGACGCAACTCTATCTTCTATAAATTTGTGTGATCGACAAGAACCGAAGGACTTAGTTCGACTTTAGCGCTTTGGAATCATTTAGATTTCCCAACAGATAGAGGCTGGTACTCGCGTTAGCTTAACATTTATGTCAACACTGTTAATTAGTTTACTCTTAGGAAGCAAATTCTATGTATATATTTATTATCATCATCATCTGTTTCGCTGCAACTTGGTCGCCTCTCTTGGTGGTTACTTAATCTATTTAGACATTTCGTATGGCTCCTTGGACGAGTCGCAAAGCCTGTGTCTATCTGTACATAAGAGAGCACAACGCAAAGACGACGACAAACATCCATGCCTCGAGTGAGATTCAAACCCACGGTCCCGGTGTCTAAACGCCCGAGTCCCACGCCTCAGACCGCGCGGCCACTGTGTCCTTGCGTGCGTGCGTGCGAGGAGATATTCTTTTTCGGGATCATTTCCTATATCTGTACACAGGGACCTCAATTTTTCTCTTCTGTTGATGTTTCGGACGAAATATTTTCAGAAATATCTCATGCTCCGCTGTGTGTTACGTGTCGATCTAGCCCCGTGTGTAAAAACTAAGATCACACATGATTGAAACTTTCGCGGCGACTAAAATCAGTAAAATATTCTGGGGCAATCAGCCGCGTTAATCGGTTACACGAAGCGACCGACGTTTCAGGAAATACCTGATCGGAACCCTGGTGATTGGGACGGGGGTGATTCCCGAAACGTCGGTATTTTCGTGCAGTCAATTGACGTGAATCATTACCCCAGAAGATTTTACTGAACTGAGAAAACACTTAATAACTAATAGCATTCGTGGTAATGTAGAAAGCAGTATGAGTGAAACCTGGTATCTACAGATATTTTATGTAATTTAAAACATTTTTATTAGTATTAATTAAATAAAGTAATAAATTTCTAAGCTAAACGTTAATGCTCGGAATTTGTAATCGGGAGGAACTCATAGTATTAACCCGAATTCTGGTTACCCTGACTGAGGCATTTCGTGATTTTCCTCATATTTTCCGCGTGGCTCAAGGATTAATATCTTTCCAAAGGCCATTATGTTCTGTACTCAGTATCCCACAATGTTTAGAGCACGTCATTCGATACTTTGTAAGTACGCGTTACATAAAATACAAATCTTAATGTTATCATCTGGTGGGGTTACTTACGCTCTGGAGGAACATTTCACCTCTGTCCTGAGGGACAATTACCCCACTTCAAGTTCAGTTAGAATAAATATTCTGATTCCTGAATATCCACTTGAAGACGAACCAAAGAATTGCGTTTAACTTTTCTACTACCATCTCAGGATCATATAAAAGTTAAATAATTCAATAAAAGTCATTAATTCAAGTAAAAACAAGGATAACGTTTTGCAGGGGTCAATTGATATGTCTGATAGAATGGAGGTATACGTCCGCAATTTGTAGCCTACGCACAAATTAGAGCAAATCATCCGATCCAGAATGTAGTACCTCGTTCTGTCTTTTACGAGAAATCAATATCCGCCAGAGCTCTAATCATCTTCGTCGAATTTAAATTAAAAGTCCATGCAGGAAGAATCATTTTAATTATGGCGCAGCCAGTGAATTGTTTGACAAAACAATTCAGTGCATTTAATTTGCATTTGTCAGTAATGAAGAACAAGGACGTACGCATCCGATAATTTTACGCCTCGAAAAATAGTTCTGTTCTAAATTTGTCTGTGAGCGCGGGGCATTTAATACATCGCAAGTGTGGAACAGAAAATGGCGTATTATTTGCCTGAAACACGAAAGAACAGTCTGTAATTGTTTTAAAAAATTATATTGTATATGTAACGCTACAATTTATGTTTCTACCTTGCTCTGGCGTGTTTAAGCTTTCCTTTGATCAAAATTCAAAGCATACCCAATATTGAGACATTCTTAACCTCACTGACATCCGCGTATGAATGACAAAATCAGAAAATTATACATAGTTCATCAATGAATGTGAAATTATGTTTATTGGACAGATGTGTGTGGTATTCAAATGCTGCAAACAGCCCATAGCAAACAATCTACGATAACATTCGCTGGGCGTTAATTATAATTAACAGGATAAAGTATTTTTATTTAAGGTATTAATAATTATTAATACCTCGAATACAAATACATTATCCTGTGGCTTTATGTTTAAATATCTGCAACTACAAACAAGGTTTTCAGCGAAATTATACTGAAATATGCGTCAGTCTATGCTAGCGGTTAGCAAACTGCGGTCCGCATTTGACCCTGCGCGGGTCATCACATGATTTGCTAATTAACCAATTCTACAGAGTAAATTAAATAATAGTTTCAAGAGGGCGGGTTTGTCCATAAAAATCAAATTCTGAAAATTTGGAAGGAGATCTCGTGAAAATAAGAAGAAGATGATGATGATAAAATTGAATGAAAGTTAATTACTTGGCACATAATACGATGTGCATGAATTAATTGTTGAAACGTAGAGTTATAGAGAATTGTAGTCCGTTCAGTAGGAAAATAAAACGAATAAGTCGCACAGGTAGAGGACGCCAGTGAAGAAAATATAAGAAATTGAGGATAATAAACTGTGAGTCAGTTTATGTTTGTGAAAGGAAAGTGTAAAGGAAATACTATAAAAATAAAAAGATATAAATATCGCGATCTTCTTCAGAAGAGGGAAATTGTGCAATATCCTTTTGTGACGTTGTGGTATAGAACACCCGCTCAGCCATAGGTTCTGTATAGGTTATTGGGTTCTCGCCAACAGAAGATGGCGTGTCCTTAAATTATAATGCTGAAACTCACAGTCACTTGATTCTGAACCTGTTCAGTTTTCACTCCTAAAATATCTTATTTCAGTTCTCTGAAACAGAAGCTTGGATCTACAAGTGTGGAAATATGCGAGTTCACATTCTCTCTTGCTTTCCGCGAAGTCAGGCGTTCTCTTCAAAGTCTGCAAAAAAAAAAAAAATCCTGCTTAATTTTAAGTGAGATCTCATTTTGATATTTAAGTACCTTTTCCTTTGTTCATTCTAATTCAGTTTCCTCTCCATTCAGCATCAATCCGTCTGGACTTTCACTTATTTTGTACTCGTCCTAACTCTTGTAACACCTTTTATATTTCCAGTTTGTGCTCACTACGTTTTTTGTCCAAAGTTTTATCATTATTTTGGTGTCATTACTTTTGATCAATTTAACGTTGTTCGCTTCTCACGTCTTATTTTTTTAACTTTCGTGTATTTTCTATTTCTTACCGAATAAATCTTAAAAATAGTCAACTTTTTGCAGTCAATACATTTCAGCGTCCTATAAGGAAATAAATCATAACCTTGTTTGGAACTATCAAGTCGGTTCCCTTAATAATAACCCATGCTGCTCGATTTATTTGATATTTTATGCAAATAAAGCTTCGTTTTAGGAGTTAACCAACGTATGAAAATCACTATATTATGTGGAAAGGGTCGTCGCGGTCCAATGTTTGATTTCTTATATGATCTTACTACGATATAATGACTGTTATTCTCCAATTGAAAAAAATTGTTAATGGAAATTTTGTCGACTTGATGTAACCTGGAAATTGGCCTTGAAGTTGTTTTGTGAAATTTTCTCCCAGACAAAACAGATCCGCGGAAAATACACCCGCTGTTCAGATGCATACCTCATCCGTGCTATGTTGTACGACACTGAATTTTTGATTGGAGAGAGATTTAACAGACGCAGACAAACGCGTTGATTCGTGGCGGAGGCTCAGACAGCCCCTTCTATCAGACGGGCAGTTAGATGCCAGCTCACCACAGATAAAACCAACAAGCCCTCTTAAACCTTCGTAGCTTCTGGAAGGCTACAAGAAATTTTCTCCATTTGCATCCAGTGCCAAGGACAGCTAAATTTTGTTGTTTTCTGAAACATCAATTTTCTTACAGAGTTTAACTTGTTATGCTCTTTATAAAAATACAATGGACTCATATCCAGTTTTGTATGTCATTGTTTTTAATTATGTCAGTCATATTATATTATTATTTATAGTTTAATTAACGACGCATTTTAGTAGCTCAGATAATTTATTGTCGAATGAGAGGATGTCAGTGAATAATTCGTAGGAAAGGATCTGTAAGGAATCGGTCGTGGTATAATTTTGAGATAATATCCCGAAATTTTCATTGTTAGGTTATTTGAAGCCGGGACCTCCCGAACACGAAGCAAGAGTGTTACCCACTCAACCACCACGTTCGGTGTCAGTCGTGTTCATAGATTTGCCTAAGAGCCTTGTGACTTATATTCCGAACAACACAGAAATGTTAAAGAGAAGATGTGCTTCTTATATCAGCTTTTAAATCCTTCTTGAATGACGTGGATTCCTAATTTCTCTGTTCTCGTTATGAAAGGGAGTTTACCGGTGCAAAATGAGCCTAATTCCTCCTACATGAAACGCTGACTTCCCACAGCTCGACATTCGGCACTATACGAGTCACACGACGTCAGACAAAGTACGTACGTATACCGAACCCTACCCAGATAAGTCCGAGCACAAAGAATGAAACACAATAGCAAAGCCTGATGGATATGCAGAGGAATTCTGGTGATTTGGCTAAAAGAGAATCCACCGCATTGCGTGGACTGGTACATCGTAACTAATTCTCTATACCAAAATAGCGCAGGTCTGTTAAAATAGCCTTTGTAAATCGATAATGCGTGTAGGAATTTCTGCACTGACTGCCGAAAAAGGGAATCGTGTGCGGATAATCTCCGCCTGCTTAAAATATTTTTTGAACAATTGTCGGTTACAGTACAGATTTGAACACTGAAATCGCTAGTCTCTGATTATCCGAATAGGTATCAGATTACAAGTATTGGGCTAGTTGAATGGACCACTAATCATGTACTTAAGAGGTATAGTTTAATTCAATTAACAGGTGTTTGAGAATTGTCACGAACATATATACTTCCATATAATAATTATAATTTAAATTTTAACGACACTTACACTGAACGTACGAGTCATTGACCTCAGTCAGGTAATGAATTTTATGAACAGATAGGTTGTTCAAATTCATTGCATTGGCCATTGTAATCTTAAGGTTGATAGTTTCATCTACAGTGCAGTTGTTAGTATTTGATAGGTTTTCTGCTGACTCCCCTTGTCTCGTGCACTATTTCAGAATCAGTAATTTCGCATAAGCTTTGCTGTATCGACTGGGGCTTCATAACAAGTCATTGCTAGAAGCTTTAAATCATCAGAGTTGCCAAGTATGTCACTTAATATCAATGCAAAGAGTTTCGCTGCCTTATCATAAATTTATCCCGGAAATTGTGATCATACTCCTTATGAATATGCAAATTCTTATACAGCAGCAGACAACGTCACTTTCAGGCCTCATTAATCTTCATATCCTACCATTTTACGAATGTTCACTTTCAAATTCTCCTACTCAATTTAATCCTCTTCGCCATTTTCCATTATTTTTCTTGGTTTGTCCTCATTTCACATTTCTGTTAGAGTGCTGTGTTTTTTAGTGCAATTAAAATTATTATGTAGACCTGCAACTTCATAGCATGAGGCTGAATGAATGAGAGGACAACCCTAACCTAAAAATCAACATTAATATAGTCAGGGGTGATCTACTGTTAATGAGAATATCTCACCTCTTCCTTAAGGATGTGTCTGCTGTGGCGAGATTCAGTAATTCAGCCTTGATAGGTCCTTCTCTGCGTAGGGAATATCTCATCCTACCTCAAAATCTGTGTTTAAGGTCTGTCAACAAGGATACCACGATAAAGAGAATATCCTAACCTCACTTTAATAACACTTTAGTGAAAGATAGAAGCGAAATGGACTAGCTCGGAGGCGAGGAACAGTTTGACAGTAAATCATTGAGGATAACGACAATGAAGATAGAAGATGGTTGTATTCTGGGTTGTAGCGTCGTATAGTCTGGTAGTTTACCTAAGTTTCAGGGGCCCTTGCTGCCTCCATCATATGGGCCGAATACTTACAGATTCATTTCTTACCTTAAAACAACGCGTAGCAAATTATATAAAGCCATACTTGAATTGATTAATGCTGTTAAAGGAAATTATAGCTTTTTAATATGAGATTAAAATTAAAATACACTTTGTGAGCCAAATTCAAAATTTCTGAGTGTTGAAGAAGGATGGTAGTTAGTTTGATGAAACAAAGAGTGAAAAATACGTCATTCTTAAATTAAAATTAATTATTTGGTTTTCCGTCAAATCACAATGTATTTAAAATAAGATAATTAAAATAATTAAAAATATCATTCTGTGTTCCATATCGAATAATCGATTTACAATTGGAACATTTACAACATGTTTCGGTTTTATTAAATCATCATCAGGTGTAAAATGGTTGATGACGGTTTAATAAAACCGAAACATGTTGTAAATGTTCCAATTGTAAATCGATTATTCGATATGGAACACAGAATGATATTTTTAATTAATTTAATTATCTTATTTTAAATACATTGTGATTTGACGGAAAATCAAATAATTAATTTTAATTTAATAAGTCACAATATGACGCAACTACACTATCTTACGTCATTCTTAGTAAGTTATTGCAGTAATATGTCTGTAGCCTGAAAAATCAGACTGAAATCACGAAAACAAGAATGGAAATTGGATCAACAATATTTCGGAGACACATATACTGCCATCTGAAAGACTACATGATGTACTGTGTCCCATTTCTTAAAACTACTGCCCAAGGGGAATAAATACCATCATACGAGGCGCGTCCTCAAAGTAAGTTTCCCACTCGTCCCACAGCTAGCAAACCTTATATTGCGCGAAGCGACTGTGCGTACGTGATAGAGCAATGACGTAGCATGGCGCATGCACTAACGGCACCTCCCGCGTTCTCACAGTAGCATCGTTGCAGCTGTTGAAGATGGAGGTTCTTATTCCAGCTCCCGCCGACTGTGAAGTGCGGTCAGTGATAACGCTAAGCCGCACACGGCTCGACGGACAGCAAGTCTCCTGCAGGAGTTCAGCTGGGAGGTGTTTAATCATTCACCCTACAGCCCGGACCTCGCTCCCAGTGATTTCCATCTTTTCCTACACCTCAAGAAATTCCTGTCCGGTCAGCGTCAGCGTCAGCGTTTTGAGAATGACAGAGAGGCGGAGATGGCTGTCACACAGTGGTTCCAATCCCAGGCGGCAGACTTCTACGACACAGGTATTCAAAAGTTGGTCCCACGGTATGACAAATGTCTCAATTCCGGTGGCGAATATGTTGAAAAATAGCTGGACACTTGCTGTATCTGTTGCAATAAATATTTCCATGAAATTGTGTTTTGTTTCTGTAAACGGCCCCAGGGAAACTTACTTTGAGGACGCGCCTCGTATTACATGCTTTCCGCATAACAAGTACTTGAACACGGAAAACATGTGTAATAATAGCAGATATTAAGGCGGAGATATTTAAATAAAATTAAAGCAATATATTATTAATGGGGACTCTAAGCCCCAGCTCTGCTTATTCCAAGCACGGAACACGTAAAGAACTTTCTGAACTAAAGCCATCTTTTACATCCTTCAGGCACTAAAAAATATTGATCATAAATCTTCTGTTACAAGAAAGAAATTTATACAAAAACTGAAGCATTAGACATTTAATAGGGGCGAGGCTGTATTCGAATTCTCCGCCCACACAACTCAGATTTAATTAAACCTTCTTTACTCTGTAATATATTAATACAATATATTGATAAACTTGTATGTATAATGCACGAACTATTGTGATAATATATTTATATACGAGCGTTAAAAATTAAGGGGTTAATATGCGTTATTAGAGCAGTCTACTTCACTGGTAGCTGTGAGAAAACATTTTTTGCAAAATATTTTAATAATATATAGCGCATACTAATAGGTTTATATTGAATTTCGTACATCATTTCATAATTCAATTCACATAAATGTTACTGCATACACACATATATCTTACGGAATCTAAATGAAACAGAACTATATTACAATGTAAATTGAAGATGAAGATTTCTGTCTTCTGGGTTGTTGCGCTGTGTAGTCTGGTCGATGTCAACCAACGTTTCAGAGGTCATACTACCTCTGTCATCAGGACGTCATGACGTCATTATGTTATCTGTTTATTTTAGCCGAATAACAACATTTTAACATAAATTCTAGCTTGTTGTTCTAACACAAGGGTACTGGATGACTTTAATGTCGACACAAGTTTCTTCTAGAGAGATGCTTTTGCATAGTCTATCTGCCTGTACGATCGGTCAAACACTTTCTGAAAATTACTAGTTGTCGTAAATTGCAACCATTCAGGGGATGTGTATCTCTCAATTTAAGTGTCGTTTAATTGCACACACGACAAAGGCATAGAGATATTGCAGGTCCAAATAGACAGTCGCCATTTCGGAGGTATGAATATGTAAAATATCCGGCGAGCGGCCTGAGAATGTTATGCCCTGAAATTGATGTTAAGCTGACCAATCAGAGCTCTCTGTCTTTGACTATGACCAGCCAGTGGAAAGCAAAGGGTTACAAAATTTTCGAAATCGCGTAGAAGACTCCACAATGCGTTTTTAATCTGGCATTTCGACGTCATCATTTTAGCGAACTCGGCACTAGATACTCTGTACCACAGCATCGTCAACGGGATAACTCTTGTGTGTAAACACCAATAATTCGCATTGCTCCACAATCATCAGTATCTCCGATGTCGTTAATTCAATTGTGCATCGGCCAACGATATCCTTTCTCGATCTACCAGTTCTGGTCGAAAAGTACACCATTTATCACCTGATTGATCTATTTCATAGCCTTCAACGTGTAATTTATATCTCTGGCGCCCAAACCCAAATAATGTACTTATAAATTGTGGAAACCCCTAGAATTAGTTACATTATTTTGTCTGTTCTTAATTAGTCAATTTTCGCTTTCGATTTATTTGCTCAGATTTCAAATTTTAAATTATCTGTCTTTTATAACAAACTAACCAAATCTTTAATTTTCCGTATGAACTGAAGTTGGCCAGTATTTCGCTACAAAATACAATGTCTTCGAACTCCTACAGTCTTTTCTTATATCCCATTCCGTCTACTCGTTTGCTGAAAATCTCCAGCGGAGTCACAAAGCGTACGAGCTCTAATTTAAATATACTACACGAATTAATTATTCCGACAAGGAATTCGAGGATTCAGTCTGCAATACACAACTTATCCAGATACAATCAACAATTATATTCATTAATCTTACTAATCGCCCTGATGATGGACGCAGCAAGGACCTCTGAAACGTTGCTAAACCTCTACCAAACTACACGGCGATACAACCCAGCAGAAAGCCATCTTTATTTTTGAATTGTTTCACATATTATACTTCTAATAGCTTACGTAAAAGGTTAGTTAAGAAGATTTATGATAACTTGAATTTCAGTGTAGGAAACAATGCGAATAATAACTGCTTAGAAGAGAAGAAGAAATATCGATATATCTGGAATGATTTTAAAGAAATTTAATCATTTAATATTGTAAAATTTCAGAGAAAACTTGCAATACATACTTTCAGTCACCTTAGATCCATGGAATTTAACTTGGTGAGAAGAAAGTACGTTTGAAATGTGTGTTGCAAATGTCATGAATTCGAAAGTACCATCTTTATATTATTAAAGAAGATAGACATAAAATATATTAATTAATTATAAAGTTTCTTATCAGAATTATTTTCTCTCCGTTAGAACATATACATTTTATTTAAAAAAAAACTGTATTTCTACTACATTTTAACTACAACGTTTTTGCATAGCCTAAATTTTATCCTGCAACGTAATGCATTAAACATCCACAGGTGTGATAAATATGGAGTTATAGAGGATCAGACATGTGACGCATCTCAGAATTAAACAGCCGATTCATGTGGTTAAATACCCTCGAAGCCTGGAGTCTCCCAAAATAGAGTTAGAACTCCGTCCGGTGCCAAAGTTGCGGTGACAACCTTTGTGGTTGTGGTAACGAGAGGTCTCGCGTGTGCATACATATTGATAACTCTAAAACAAAGTAGGAGTCTCTCTTAGACGCGTTCATAAACCTGCTCCCTCTTTCTGTCTGTCCGTTAGTCTATATTTACTCCGGAATCAACCGGAGATAAGGTAAACAGTTTGGATGGTATTTAAAACTATAAATAGATTACGAAATAATGTTGAACCACACTAGTGCCCAATTTTAATGACCACTTTATTTCAGGGCGTAAATAATTAAGAGAACATTTGAGTCCTTGTCATGGCTGTGATTCGTGGGTCATCAGATATTAATCAAGGAAAAAGTCAATTTTACCAGTCTGAAATAATAAGTCCACTATGTAACCATTAATTAGGAATCATCCCGAGAAAACACTTGGACGAAGGAAGTTTAGAGGAAGTTGCTTTGTGTACTGATCTGTTTACTAGTTACAAGTCAAGCTAACCCAAATTCAAGGCTATACATCATTATAACCGCTTCAAAATAGTTAAATGTCTCGGTGGACTGATTGTATTCACGCACCAGAAATGTATGTTGGTCTAACGGTTAGAACGCTGGCCTTGTAATCCTGGGGGTCTCGGGTTCGATTTCCGGCGGTGCCCGAATTTATAACTTGTGTTGGGCAAGGCCGTGGTCTAGGCAACACGGAGTTTTCCTCCG
>NW_019059868.1:63007-81469 GCF_000696155.1 Zootermopsis nevadensis | reverse complement strand
CACACACAGAAGAAGGCAATGGCAAACCACTTCTGGATCATCTGCCAAGAACGTATATGAACAGGTCCCAGTCCGAGAAAAGGATGGAGGGATCCTGTTCATATGGACCAGTCGTCAGACAGAACACTAAATAATAATATAAACCCTGTTAAGTATTTTAGTATACATCATTGTGTATGAAGTATATGTAACAATCCATACAGTAAAGTGATTATCTTTGCATCCACCGTCGTCAGTGTCTACATATTTTTTAGGTTAAAGTCGACAGAACAAACGTGTCCTCATCTTCGACCTACTGTTCCGTTGATAAAACAGTTTCCGTCGAGAATAAACCTTACTCAATGTCCGCTATAAAAATTACAACCCATATTTCGCCTGAATCACCTCACCACACTTTCTACGTTCTGTCATGTTTAATATAGTGATCACTCAAATGGAAGGAGATACGAAGTGTAGGAGCTGGCCTCTGCAAATCGGAAATATTTCGACGGACCACTGTTGCCAACCCCAGATCCTCGGAGGACAATTGAAATTGTTTTTCACCAACTTTTGCAAAATTCTAATTAATAAAATATATTGTTAATAATCTTGCCATTTTATTTTAATATTGCATTAAGGTTATAATTATTACATGCTAATCTACATGTTTGTATATGGTATTTTATGATTTTGCAAACTTGTCCTTGAAAGGAATAGAATTAAGGATATTGATCATGAGAAATCTGTGACTCCTTTTCCGATCTATGAATTCAGACAACTGATACGTACGCTACAGTACCACACAAATCACGTGTGAAATGTGACTCTCTACTAACAGGAAATCCAAGCCGCCTTAGAAACTTTTAAACAAAGTAAGAATCGCATGTCAGAGAACGTATACAAGAAGTTTCTTAAAACATACGACGACCTCTCTGACTGTTCAAAAATCCGTGGCTTCAGTTTAGCAAATGTTGACGTTAACTCGGCCATTTTTAACACTTCCACGACAGAAGTATTTGGAATGTTTCCAAGTTACTTTTGGAAATATCCAATTCTTTATCTTTGTTGCACGAGATGTTTTGTATTCTTCAGCTGTTCACACTCCGAAATGATAGTAGGTCGTAGAGAAAATGCAGTTACGAAATTTATCTAGGCCTTCATGGTAAGTTAAGGAAAGGAAAGTCGTGTTCGTTCTGTTTCAATGTCACGGGAATGAACTGGGTTTCATTCCACTCCTGCGTTAAACAAAGACTCCTAGGGAATCCCAAGGTCCTTTTCTCGGACTGGGATCTGTTCATATACGTTCTTGGCAGATGATCCAGAAGTGGTTTGCCATTGCCTTCTTCTGTGTGTGAATGGAGTAATTGTTGGGATGCCACGGAGAAACCGGGGAAGCCCCCGGAGGAAAACTCCGTGTTGCCTAGACCACGGCCTTGCCCAACACAAGTTAAAAATTCGGGCACCGCCGGGAATCGAACCCGAGACCCCAGGATTACAAGGCCAGCGTTCTAACCGCTGGACCACCGTGGCGGTCAATCCCAAGGTAAACGAGGAAAAAGAAATTGAAAAGTTTCTCGAGGAGCTGAAGAGTGGGCAATCGGTATCTGCTCCCAGGCACTACCCGGTGCCGATCCACGAACAAAACCACGGTCACAAACAGAAATTTCCTACAAACAAAAGACGACTTACGTATTGAACAAATGTTTGTGATTTCCACTTTCTCCTTAGGACATGAAGTCGCAGCTACATTAAACTCAATCAGGGTAAATATCACCACAATACTACATAAACTGTGGCGAGTTTAATTCAGAGACTAGAATTGCAGTCTCTTCAATGTAAAGAGTGGTTATTTTTGTACCAATAAAACGGAAAATGTTCAGCACGCTTTCTTTACCATAAGGAGACTGGGCTTGAAATAAATGCAAAGAAATTTAATTAACTTGATTTTAAAAAATCATAATGCAAAATATCTTATAAGTTTACTTCCAAAATATCGAAAATTCAAATACATTTTAATGGCACCAACTAATCAAAATGACTCCCAATTTGGGAAGATATTATGGGCAGATTAAAATCGTGTAAGTCCTGTATCTTACCGCCTACTATCCCAGAACAGATAATTTAAAATATACATTTTCTTTGTGCCTAGCCAAGTTCCGCTCAGAAATGGATGACATTACTTACGATACAGAGTGTGATAACATGTCGCTTGGCTAATGCCATCGCACACCTGACGGAAAGGTAACAGATGAGGAACGAGAAGCGGTGAAATTGAGAACTAAATTTTTACCACGTGTTCCTATGGATATATGTATCTTTAAGGAAAAGCAAATATTGAATTTGAATGCAGGGTCTTGAAGCGAATAGGATTATTTAAATCTAGGAGAAAGGGAGTAACATTAGGCTGGATGAAGTAATATGTGAGAACGAGGTTCGTAATTGTTCTCGTACCAGAGAAATTTGTATGTGTGTCATATTTTATGAAAAAACTAAATGAAAGGCTGTCACAATGATTAATTAAAAAATAAAATTATGATTGTAGAATTAGACACAAATTTAAAGTCAGAAGTGCTAGTTTTGTAGAAATGGACACACAAAATGTGAAATATGGGCCCAAAGCAACAGCATAACTTTTGTTGTGATTTTGACTTTTAAACCCATATACTGGCGATTATTAGCCCCAAAATCTGATGGAAAGAGACAACATGGAGGATGGAGGACACTGATAAAATTATTTAGATTATCAGGGCTTGAAGTATTTCACTGGGATCCTATTGCTCAGGAACGAGATATTATGGAAACGCTAATTACTATTCCATAAAGGACAAGGAATTTCTTGACTAGCTGAGTAAGTACAGGATGTTAAAAGATTATGAGATATTTTGGTTTTGTGAACCGCGCGTAGGCTTACTCCGTCCTAAATTCATTTTTCTCCCCTCCCACCGGAAGCTACATACTGCAAACACGTTTAAGCATGTAAGACGCCTCAAAGGCAAGCTGATCTTGCTTTGTACCCTGTTTGAAGCTTTGAGAGCTCTGACCACGAATAGGAGGAATTGCTTATGGGAAGACGACTTCATGTGGCTGACTAATGTGCCAACTTAAGAAACTTTCCTTTCCCAAGTACAGTATGAAATTCCTGCCTCTGCTAGATCCCCCACGGAGGCTAATTTCGCCCACAAAGGAATCTCAAGTATGTGCACAGCAATTTGTGTGGAATGAAGTGTTGATAGCGCACGGAACTTGTCTGAGTAAGGGTTTTTGTGGTTCCCGTGGAATGTCAGAACAGCGTGACAGTGTGACGAGATCACGGCCTGTCTTCTGCCGAGAGAATTCTGGGATTATTCTTAATAACAAAGTCAGAGAGCACAGAAGTTGACGGCCAGAAACCCGAATCCTGGGTTTCCTGTTGAGGTCATATGTTCCGTCACATTATTCGAAATATATTGAAGCTGTAAATTAGGTGGATGGAGTACTCCATGATACAAAGTGGTCATCTGACACGTGATATTATTCCATCTGTTTCAGAAATTTATTTTTATGAGGCTGCGATATTTTGGTCTATTTTAGTATTATACAATGTACGCTTAGGTCTTCTATATTTTCTTCATACTAGGCAAAAGTTGTTACGCAAGCTTAATTATCTGTATTCAGATATTCTACTCAGAAATTTATTCGCAGGTGAAACCGTTTAAAGCAAAGTTCTCCTTGTTTCGCCTGATTTAACATTAAATCATTTTGTAATCAAAGTGCAGATGCTCCTAAGTATCCAAAGATATTCCTTTCCCAAAGAACATCAACAAATTCATATTTATAATCGACATTATTATTTTTTTATTTAGTGTTCTGTCTGACGACAGGTCCATATGAACAGGATCCTTCCATCCTTTTCTCGGACTGGGACCTGTTCATATACGTTCTTGGCAGATGATCCAGAAGTGGTTTGCCATTGCCTTCATCTGTGTGAATGGAGTAATTGTTGGGAAGCCCCCGGAGGAAAACTCCGTGTTGCCTAGACCACGGCCTTGCCCAACACAAGTTATAAATTCGGGCACCGCCGGGAATCGAACCCGAGACCCCAGGATTACAAGGCCAGCGTTCTATCCGCTAGACCACCGTGGTCCTATAATCGACATATGTTGCATTTTCTTCCAGACTGGAAATAAGTATTCAAATATTTTACAGATGCACTTTCTCGTATGGTAACTAATTTTAGGCTCCTACAAACTATAATAAAACACCTGCAATTACTATCTTAAAACCCTTTTTACTTTGCAGCTATAAAGGAAAATGAATAGTACAGGAACAGTGATTTTTACTCCATATTATTTTGGTTTTGTGTACGTGATCAGTCGCTTTTGACTTCCGATTGAGCCTTCATCAGTACTTCGATGTTCAGATCATAAGACTGCATTTTTACTGTTATAAACGTCCAGCGACAGGCGATCACCGTACAGCCGATAGAATCTCGAAATATTTCATGCAAATCACAACAGCAGTGTTTAAATATTGAATATATTCAAATCTACGAAAACGTTTAAATATGGTTGCTTATCGGGACTTTATGAATGTGCGTAAATAATTTACTGCTAATCCGCACCGAAGTACCTGTCCAAATTACCGAGTGAAGATAAACGTGTAATTTAAATTATACTCGATAATGAAATGAAATTTCATTAAACATCAAATTGCATATTAGTATATTATCAACTAATCTACGAATTTGCATTTCCCACACGTGAAATCGAACTGAAATAACTAATGTTGAATGCATGGCCATGTTTTATGAGCGTTTTGACAGTTGGGTATTTGCAGTTCATGTGTCACTTTGTTTGTTTTTCGTGGGCGGGAGTCACATTACATCATAAAACAAAGCAAACATCAGTCTTCTGTTCAGTGCTTGTCATTTTCTGCGTTCCATCAACAGCAGATATTAATCTAATCAAAGTGCTGACCCTTTCCATTCTACACACGAAATATCTCCATTTGCAGCACTGGCCTCCTCTTCGGAAAGAACTATGACAGGAACCATTCAACCACTTTTCAACATTAATATTAATATCCATAGATATTTCAGTTTTAAACAGTTTGAAATTACTTGTCTGTCGTCATGTTGATACTTTTAGTTAAGCATGTTACTATCCATTACCAACAAATACTTTACACCGAAAATTATGAGTTGTCATGACTTGATAACTACGTATTAAACATTTATTTATATATTTGTTTAAATCTTGTCAGTCAAATCACAATAAAATTCCTATTAAATATTAAAATATTACTAAAATTAACATTATCATCTCATTTATTTATATATTTAAAAGACCAAATGTTGGTGAAACCTAGGATTTACCAGACAAACCTAGGTTTTACCAAACGGTGTTGGTAAGAACCCGAAAAAGGAACTATTCGAGTCTTATTTTGGGGTTTTGATATTCACTGTTGGTAAAACCCCATTTTCGGGGTTTAGAAACATACATTCCTTATCTAAGTTGTATTTTTAAAAAGTTTAACACAAGTCAAAATATGGATAAAAACATTGCAAGAAATAGAAAAATTATGAAATAAACAAATTGATATTTCAATCATCAAAGTACTTTTTTTTTACTACTGTTTCGAGACTTACTTTTTGCAACAAGGTGAGCTCTTATGACGTTTGAAATTGCATAACATACCAGAGGATTTGCACAAGCACATTTTTGCTAACCTAACCCAAACTTTTTACTACTTATGATATATCCTAACATTTACCAACACCCGTTAGTAAGACCCCGAAATAAGACGCGAATATTTATTTTTTTTCGGAATTTTACCAACACTTTGGTAAAACCTAGGTTTGTCTGGTAAACCCTAGGTTTTATTAGATTTGTCTGATACGGAAAAGTGTGATTAAATTTTTGTTATACATTGAATTGGAATTCATGTGTTACGTCTTAAAATCCTCTGAACTCTGACAGAGCTATTACTGGTAAAAATATTAAGCCTTGTAAATAATTGAAAGTTACAAAAGGAAAATGGCGAGGGATAAATTGTAACAAATTTTATTTTTTATTCAAAACGCGCCGTGCGAAATTTAAACGAGAATTGTCAGAATAAGCTCGCATAGATTGCCATTCACCTTTGGATAAAGATGAATTCTATGAATTTTGATGGATTAAAATGGCATCTGTTATATATTTTTAAGCCGGAAAAGAAAGTATGGAAAATAAAACATGACGTAGGCGCAAAGTGAAAGTAGTGGATAAAAGAAAGATTGTAATTTTGTTATAAGGTTCTCACACTTCGCCCACACGTTCATCTTTATTTATTATTTTAGTGTTCTGTCTGACGACAGGTCCATATGAACAGGATCCTTCCATCCTTTTCTCGGACTGGGACCTGTTTTTTTTTATTTAGTGTTCTGTCTGACGACAGGTCCATATGAACAGGATCCTTCCATCCTTTTCTCGGACTGGGACCTGTTCATATACGTTCTTGGCAGATGATCCAGAAGTGGTTAGAAGTGGTTTGCCATTGCCTTCTTCCGTGTGTGAATGGAGTAATTGTTGTGATGCCACGGAGAAACCGGGGAAGCCCCCGGAGGAAAACTCCGTGTTGCCTAGCCCACGGCCTTGCCCAACACAAGTTATAAATTCGGGCACCGCCGGGAATCGAACCCGAGACCCCAGGAGTACAAGGCCAGCGTTCTAACCGCTAGACCACCGTGGCTCTTACGTTCATCTTATAAGAGTTAAATAAAAGTGTACACGTTAATTTGGTAAGA
Organism: Zootermopsis nevadensis; assembly: GCF_000696155.1. The sequence goes on along the minus strand of NW_019059868.1, from coordinate 74,727 downwards.
AGTAGCACCCTTGGACAGACAGAACACAATTTTGATTCTACTGTAGAAAATCTAAGCGAGAAATAATTTGGTGTTTTGCGTTGAATGGAATAAATTGAATATACTTAAATAGTTTTTTCTGCAATAGTAAGCTCTAAATTGAGAAACATATCACCATTTCCTTCAAGATAGAGTTTTTGCCAAGATAGGCAGTTACTATTCCCAAACCTGAGAGAACGTTTGGCTTTAATCTAAAGGACAGATTTTTCTGAGAATCCAACCCACTTGACACTTTGATCTGTTTCCGCGAATTCTATTTCTGACACTCTCAAATGAAGCTGTTTCTAGCGCACAAAAAATAAAATCATCAGATTTCCTTTAGCCTGGACGTTCCATCTCATTGCAGAGAGCATCTCTTTACTGGGTTACACGTGTTACAAAAATCTTCTGTGCTGTATTAATGCATTTTTTCCTCAGGGTTTCTGTTGAAATGCTTCTTTCTGGTTGCAAATTAAAACATGTTTGTAATTACTTGTAATTACCAGCATCTGCGCTGGAGCGTAGGAAAGAATGTTAGCCCGAAAGTAACCCCCACACGGGCACAGCGTAAAGGAACAGAGATGTGCTAACAGATGACATTAAGTTGGTCTGACTTATAAATGTAGGTCGCCTACAGAAATGGTACAACGATTTCAGATTGAGAAGATCTTGGCGTATAGAAACAACAGCAGAAGACAAACGATAGTTAAAGAAAGGTGACAGCTAGAATTTTTGGGGCAATAAATTGTTAAGGAAACAGAAAATAAAAATAAGAATTTGGGAGTGAAAAATAATTATATTGGTTCGTAAATGGAAGTCATGTGTAAAAGAAATGTTTTTAATGTAAGTTCTGATGGGTTTTTTTTAAAATAGCGAGAATAACGGGCAAAGCCGACGGGGGGGGGGGGCGAAAGCGAGTTAACTCGATCCTTTATAATCGATCTTCACACCCACTTCGTTTAGGTTTTAATGAGATTGCAATTCAATTTTCAGCGATCGTAATTAATTCGTAATATGTGAGTAATTGAAATGAGGTTGTCAGATATTTCCTAAATTAAATCTCTTTCCAAGAAACTACGGATCTATTCGTAGTGTCTTCACGTCGAGTTATTTTTATTCTGAGTAGCTTTCTGAAACGATAACCAGACATGTGTAATTTGTGTTTTCCTATTTAGGATTTGAGGTTTCCACGATAGTGAGTCTGAAGATGGCTGTTTTCTGGGTTGTTTACCGACGTTTCAGAGGTCCTTGCTGCCTCAGTTATCAGGGCGATCGCCCTGATAATGGAACATGGTATTACCAAAGACAGTTGGTTGATTTTAGAACATCTAAAGCAATTTTAAGGGCAATTTATAGATTTGTTATAGTTAATAGGAGCTCAGCAGAAGTGCAAACGTGCCATAAATATGTTGTTTACATTTACAACTTTTATGGGAAAATGAATAGGCTATGACTCTAAAGGTTTTCGGAACGTGATGGTGCTATTAAAAGTACGGCTTTACTTTAAGATACACCCGATAGTCCACTGTTGCCCGTATTCACGAAGACTTAGTTTTGTTCCTGAAAAATTCTACTGTAGTCGGAAATCCCTAACGGATTCTCTGTTGCAAAATTCTACTTAGTACGCGTCAGAGTACAAGCTTCTTCATTTATTGCACCATTCCAGTTAGATCATTGAGCCATAAAATATATTGTTTTGGTATGTATTGTGATGTTATGTAGTTTAAATTTTTGAATTTGTAACGCAAATAACAAATTTCTACCACTTTGTTGATAATTTTGTGTTAATTAGCACGATGTTTACACTTCTGTCGAGGTTATAAAGAGTTGTTTGTAAGTGTAGTATTGAGCATTTAATTCGTGTAAGATTTGAGGTTTACACAGCGGTGAGTATGAATATATCTGTCTTCTGGGTTGTTGCGCTGTGTAGTCTGGTAGAAGTTTACCAACGTTTCAGAGGTCATACTGCCTCCGTCATCAGAGTATAAAGATTTCTGTCTTCTGGGTTGTTGCGCTGTGTAGTCTGGTAGAAGTTTACCAACGTTTCAGAGGTCATACTGCCTCCGTCATCAGAGTATAAAGATTTCTGTCTTCTGGGTTGTTGCGCTGTGTAGTCTGGTAGAAGTTTACCAACGTTTCAGAGGTCATAATTCCTCCATCATCAGGGCGATGAGTATGAAGATTTCTGTCTTCTGGGTTGTTGCGCTGTGTAGTCTGGTAGATGTTAACCAAGATAGAAATCTTAATTTAATTATTTAATACTTTACTGCTTGTTTATTACTTATATAATAACCTAAACACTATACTATCTTGGGATTCTTGTCTTAAAAATTCATTCCAGTTGGGAACCGGAAACAAGTAATAGCCGAAAAGAAGGGTTAAAAGAATGTAGAGACAAAAGTTCAGACATGATGATCTATATATAGAACCAAATATATAACTGTTGTAGGTATATGCTGGCAACATAAATTATTGGCATTATGTATTTCAGACGTGCAATATGCATAATATGTAAGGGAAAATCTTCGTTGTGTTGGAGCTGCTACATTTTGCATTTTCTAGTAGGCAACCCCCACGCTACGTCCCGAATTCTTCGCTCCGTGTAACAGGCCGGCATTACGAGTCTGTGGCGAGAATTACAATGGTGCTTTTGCTGTTATTCCACAGCGACATATTTTGTTTCGTCGTTCTTTTCTCTCATTACATGACATTTTGGAAGTAATTGCGTAGAACATCAGTGCTAATGCCCCTGTGTAATTGTTCAGAAGAAAATTAATATCAGAACACTGCGTCCTGCAGAATAATTAGAAAATTCAAGCACTTGATATACACACACACAAAGATATTTGTGTGTGCGTGCGTGTAATGTAAGGAATATTCTGCACGAACAGAGGTACACAGTAGTGACTGAGAACAAACCTAATGTACGAGATGCGTCCCAAAAGTAAGTTTCCCACTCGTCCCACAGCTAGCAAACCTTATATTGCGCGAAGCGACTGTGCGTACGTGATAGAGCAATGACGTAGCATGGCGCATGCACTAACGGCACCTCCCGCGTTCTCACAGTAGCATCGGCTCGACGGACAGCGAGTCTCCTGCAGGAGTTCAGCTGGGAGGTGTTTGATCATTCACCCTACAGCCCGGACCTCGTTCCCAGTGATTTCCATCTTTTCCTACACCTCAAGAAATTCCTGTCCGGTCAGCGTCAGCGTTTTGAGAATGACAGAGAGGCGGAGATGGTTGTCACACAGTGGTTCCCATCCCAGGCGGCAGACTTCTACGACCCAGGTATTCAAAAGTTGGTCCCACGGTATGACCAATGTCTCAATTCCGGTGGCGAATATGTTGAAAAATAGCTGGACACTTGCTGTATCTGTTGCAATAAATATTTCCATGAAATTGTGTTTTGTTTCTGTAAACGGCCCCAGGGAAACTTACTTTTGGGACGCGCCTCGTAATTGCAAATAAAGAGTAAATTTGTGTACCGGTATATCCGGTACTGGTACCGGTACCGGTACCGGATCTTGTAATCGAAATTTCCTTCAGTTTCTGCCGGAGAAATATCTGGGCGCTAAACCTGCAGAGGTTGAAAACCTAAAAGGAGCAGGTTTTGTGAAAAAACTTTGACTTTCAACAGGGTACGTAGTCTCTGGAGTTAGCCTCACCCCCTGGATGGCAAAGTCCCTCGCATGGGTTATCTAGTCTCGGTGTGGGAATGGGAGAAAACCCTGTGGGTAAAGCCCAGAAGACACGCAAGCTAAAGTTGGGATAAACTAACCTAACTGATTACTCCTTGATTCACTTTGTCCTTTGGGGAATCCCTGGGGTCTGCCTCCATCCTAGGCTGAATAAGTGAGCGAGAGAATTGATATAATTTGAATACAGAAATGGTTTGCCAGGATTCTGGCAGTAATAATAAGTACTGTGATGCCTAGAATAACTCTCTCTCTTCACTTTATACCTTGAAAATTATGTCACTACTCTGCATGAGCTTATGGTAATACCAAACGTTAGCCGGTGGATTATTTTGCTAGTTGTGGTAGGGGACCTAATTATGCGAACAGTAAAAACAACAGTAATCATCCTGAGTGTAATTATTTTAGGAGAAATAATGAGTTAGGAAAAAAACAAAAGACGACGAAGAAGCGGGAATACTGAGGATGGTAATAGGAATTGGATCATGAATTATTATTACAAATATAGCGTGTAGCAAATGTGAATGAATTTAAGAAATGTTATGGGCTTCTGGATTTGTAGCTTACGTGAGTTAAACTCTGGTTTTGTTAATTTTTTATGTTGATTTATTTAGTTTGTAGGCCGTAAGTCCTTAAAAAGGGGGTTGGGGTAAGAATGGGAAGGATGAGTGCTTCCCCCCTTCCACATTGGCGAATGAAGCCATAAGGGGCAAAATCTCTGTCTATGTCTGTGTATAATGAAGTGAACTGATTTACTGGATCTAAATTAAGGTTAAATGGCATAATAAAGTCTGGAAAATTCTCCAAACTTCAAATATAATCAAAATCGGTACTCTTACTTCAGTTTCTCGTATGGACAGACAGACGGATGAAGTTTCTTATTAGGTACTTTACACGGTTACTCGTACCTGAAAGTTGTTTATCACATTCATTAGCGGAAAACTGATTTCTTTTGTTAGTCGTTAAAGTATAAAATTTTGAGAGCGAACTTTTTCTATATCGGTGTATACACATACAACCCCTAAAACCCTCACAGCAGTGGTTTGATGGGTCCCGTGTTTAATGTTGAATTATTATACAAACACTGCTCTTTGCTTTACATTGCTCTGTGTGTAAATTACAGGCTATTTCATGATTCACGAGTTTGATGTGTTCCTGCCTCCAGGTCAGTTTTTGTAATTGTATTTATACGTTCGTTTTATTTTAAGAATGGTCTAGCGGTTAGAACGCTGGCCTTGTAATCCTGGGGTCTCGGGTTCGATTCCCGGCGGTGCCCGAATTTATAACTTGTGTTGGGCAAGGCCGTGGTCTAGGCAACACGGAGTTTTCCTCCGGGGGCTTCCCCGGTTTCTCCGTGGCATCCCAACAATTACTCCATTCACACACAGAAGAAGGCAATGGCAAACCACTTCTGGATCATTGCCAAGAACGTATATGAACAGGTCCCAGTCCGAGAAAAGGATGGAAGGATCCTGTTCATATGGACCTGTCGTCAGACAGAACACTAAATAATAAAAAAAAATGCAGAAGACGTCGGATTCGATCCCAGTTATCGCTGTTTGTCATAATATAAAAGCTTGTAAGACTATTGACAGCCAATTACCTGAAATTGAGACAGAACAAATTTCGGAAATTTTTGTTTATCTCAGATACAATTCAGTTCATGGACAAGCTTCCGAAGTAACGTGGGTATAATTAATAAAAATTGTCACACTTATTTTGAGGAATCATAATACATTATAACAGACGAATATGTAAGGCAGTCTAATTGACATTTCATAATGAAGACACACAAAAGAGTGTAGCATGTGGAAACTAATGTTGGAACCTGGCATCTAAAGATAAACAGAAGATTTAAGCAGCACAAATGAGATTTTTATTTAGATTAAATTTTGTAACTTTGTGTGTGAGAGAGAGAGACGGCGTAGTGAAGCTGTCTTAACTGCTCACCACAGCGGAATTTAATCTCTTAATTAATTTTCATAATGAGATTTATTATGTTATCAATCTTATATACTTTTGATGTCTAATTTACATGTTACTTTGCTAGTAGTTGTACAGTTTTATATTCTGAATTGTTAAATTTTGGTATGTTCCATATGTGAGCTTTATACACCACATTTAGCAACGTAAGGGGCCCATCTGCTCCCAATTGTCAAATTCACCCCAATTGCTACGTCAGAAAAATGACTGCAATGATTTAATTGTACTGTTTAAGGTTATAAATGGATGCTTTAGTGAAATAATTATTTTATTGAGTTGTTTACCACATATGGAGTTTGTAGTTGGAAAAACTGTGAGACGAATTGTTACGTACCTGTAAGGAATTTTTCTCTAATCTAACCTAAACTAACCTAACCTGATTTAATCTAATCTAACACTTTTCTTTAAGGAAATGTGCTGTGTTTTTCATTTATTGGTACCTTAATTTTTCCATATAACATTATCTGTCATCGATTGTGATCCTAATATAATCGACTGCAAATTAGCTAACACTATCTGAGGGCGGTTGTACACCACAGAATTTATTTTAGGTTAAACAAATGACAGATGACATTAAGGAATGTCATGATAAGTAGTTAGATAATGCCATACTTTATTTGTAGTGTTCTGTCTGATGACAGGTCCATATGAACAGAATCCTTCCATCCTTTTCTCGGACTGGGACCAGTTCATATACGTTCTTGGCAGATGATCCAGAAGTGGTTTGCCATTGCCTTCTTCTGTGTGTGAATGGAGTAATTGTTGGGATGCCACGGAGGAAAACTCCGTGTTGCCTAGACCACGGCCTTGCCCAACACAAGTTATAAATTCGGGCACCGCCGGGAATCGAACCCGAGACCCCAGGAGTACAAGGGCAGCCTTCTAACCGCTAGACCACCGTAGCACCACAATGCCATACTATAGACTATAAAAGAAGGGATTTCAGGTACAGATCTCGAGGAAAGTGGGATGTGGGTAGACCATGAATAGTTTCGGTTGAACATTTTGTGTTATCTCGAAAATAGGCACATACATTATAAGGAATTATAATAATATAACTGCGCTTATGATACTGACTACGTCACATAAAGATAACGTCGTCTATCAGACATTTATTGATCGTGATGATGAGTACTGTGTAGCATTTATAGGCCCAATCTTTTGTTTTTATAATCAAGTATTTGAATGTATTCCTCATAGGGTAGCGAAGTTTCGTGACTTATAAGTCTGGATAAATGATTCTTCCTAAATCCCAACAGAAATAACAGATTTATACAGTCGTTTTTTTTACGACGAAAACGCGTTGCGATTTTAACAAACTAGTCTTTACAGTAATTTGATGAAAATTGAAATACGTCATCGAATATTTCAGTTCTAATACATGCATCATTAGAATGATGCAGTTTTCGATGTCTCGACTGGAGACATCATCGGTTGTCAGGGTTTTGTGAATAATGAGTACAGCAATCCTTCATCCACTGACAGACAAGGAGTGGAGGAAAGAGGCAGCCAATGTCGTTCATGCAGAATACGAAATTGATGAAATGAGGTTTAGAGGACACGTCCGTTTTGTCTGCAATTGTTCTTCATCAACACAACGAATTCTCTTGATATTGTTTTAAGCAATGAATACACGTTGCACTTGTGAAAAAGACATCCTTGCACTTCGAATGTTGAAGGACAACTGACGAACTGGTGCTATAAGGTTGCAACATGATGCCAACTGAGTGGGCTCTTGTACGGTCGGGGCGATATTATTATTATTATTATTATTATTATTATTATTGTATGAATTGAATTGGATTGAATTGAATGATCTGTGTTTGCCTGTTATTGGCTTCTTGCTGTTGGCAAACACGTAAATAAATTAATTGAATTGAATTGTATTGAATTGCAACGAACAATTAACATGTCGTTGTGGGGTTGCGTGACATTCCGGTCGCCTTACACACGAGCTGACCGAGATGCCTCATGGCGATTTATTGACATTTCATCTCAGTGGAAAGAGACAGTTATGAAACGTCCTTAAACCATCTTTTTTTCAGGTGACTCAGTCTGTATCGTTAAGCTACTGCAACGAGAACTACAAAATAATAATCATACAACTTCGTGATCAATTTCTGTGCGTATTTTCTTCTGTGTAAGACTGTCGGTCTTTGTTTCGGACGGAGTTTTTGTGTTCTGCCACTTTATATAACTTGCAGTGTAGTGGCCGATTACACAAGCATCACTGCTGCCATTTTTGTTCTCACGTGACTAGACTGGGGAGTTTTCAAGTGGACAATTCGAACTCTCCCGCTTATTCACCCCCAGAGAGCTGAAATATACTTATTAACGATTGCGTCATCTGTCTCTGGTCTTGTGTGAGGCAAATTCAGGATCGCAGAATAACCAAATGAATCTCCTGCCCACTTGTGTATACACCATTTTCGTGGCACAATACTCATGGCTGATTTTATTACAGAATTAAACTCCCGTCTTTACCTGCGGTGTGGCTCCCGCCCACGTTTTCATACCAGTTTCTCTTATGAACGATGGTAAAGACTGTTGGCCACCAGAAACTTTCTCCGGTTGTCATCGTGGCTACATCCTCGTGTTCGTCTAACATCTGTCATTACGTGCGTTTGGTGTAGACCTCAGACGAAGAATTCTCTTTGTGACTTCTGACTTCAAATTTGCCTAATTTGTCACACGCCAATTGTCCATTTTACTTTGATACTGCATGATTACTGTACTCAGTGACTTAGTTATGGGGTATTTTATTATTAATTTTAGCTAAATTTGGCTCAGTGAGCTTTCTGAGACAGCTTTAATTATAAGAATTTTGTAATCAACGTTGGTTCTACTCGTTTCCCAACATTTCTGTGTTATGGGGGTTGTTTCGCTTCTAAAACTCATGTCAGTTTTGATTAACCTGAATGTATTATAGGCCTACAGATGACGGATAGGCGGTGAGCGGCCTAAATTCGAACCCGAGATTTTCGGAGTACGAAGTTGTGGTTCTAACCACCGCACCGTGACTTTTATAAGTTTATCAACAATTAAACTGATAACACACGTAATGCGTTTTAGGTTTCCTCATATATTCAGAACATATATTCCATACGACGAAATGTGTGGGTAGAATAGGTCAGTACACGAATATTATTTGTTATTATTTATTTTTACTCCGACAACATATTAACGTCAATGCATAAAAATCTTCGCAGTAGAAATTTGGTCATGGGATCATTTATGGAGGAACCCACCAGATACATTGAATGTATTATTCTGTTGCTGACATGAAATGTCTAAATTTGCTGTTAGCAAAATACGAGTTGCAGGACCAGAAAGTTCTTCTGCTTCCTTTAACATTTATGTAATCCTGGGGTCTCGGGTTCGATTCCCGGGGGTGCCCGAATTTATAACTTGTGTTGGGCAAGGCCGTGGTCTAGGCAACACGGAGTTTTCCTCCGGGGGCTTCCCCGGTTTCTCCGTGGCATCCCAACAATTACTCCATTCACACACAGAAGAAGGCAATGGCAAACCACTTCTGGATCATCTGCCAAGAACGTATAGGAACAGGTCCCAGTCCGAGAAAAGGATGGAAGGATCCTGTTCATATGGCCCTGTCCTCAGACAGAACACTAAATAAATAATAAATAAATAAATAAGGCTCAATCCACCGTCCGTATTTTGAATTCACTTTAGATTTAATTGAAATTTAAGTAATTTACCGATAGTTTTGAACAAGCTTACCAAATTAAAGATTTATTCTCATCCACTTGTCTCCTCGGCTTACGCAGTCTAAAATAACCAACACAGTACTTTCAGTTTAAATATAAAATTGAAGTTTTAAGACTTCTGCTATTCATATTGTAAATGTATTCCTGTGTTATTTTATTTGTGTATTTAACTACGCTTTCTAAAGCTCCTATCAAACACCGTTGATGTATTGACAGGACAGTTATTGGAAGATAAATTGCTAAGAGGTCGTGGTGAAATTTCAGTAACTATAAGGGCATTTGCTTGAAGGGGCTGAGAAAAATCACGAAGAACTTGTCAGGATGGCCCGCCTCAGTGTCGAGATTTGAACCCGGTTGTTCTAGAATAAGAAGCCGGAATGGCAACGAATGTGCTGCATTGTTCAGATCTATTCATTTCGTGATCAGCCAATGGAAATAAACATTTCTGCTATTTCGCACTTTTCTCGATTTGAACAGCTGAATAATCGATACAGGATTCAAACTTTCGATCGTAGAATTTCAGTGAAAGGGATGATAAATCTACATCAATATTAGTACTGATTCCCAGATTTTGTTCCAGATGCGTTACGTGCAAAGCATTGTAAACATCAAAGGGGTTGGATGCTCAGCGCTGTCTGTGTATTGTCTTATTTCGTATTAAAATTAAAATATATAAGTTTTTATCTTATATAAATGTGTAGTTCCACCTAAATATTGTCAATATTTATTGTCACCTATAAATGTGTGCATCTGCTTAAGCACTGGACGAATGAAATATGATATAAAATATAGCCTCGAGACTGTTTTGCAATCACCGTCAATTTTAATTATTTAACACCAGAAGCTGGTTATTTATAGCCAAAACATGAAGAGAAATTTTTGTATAATCATTGATTTGACATCTTTACTTGTTACAATTTGATGGATATATTGGACCAATATCAGAAAAATAGGTGTGAAGTCTGGCTTCTGCAAATTATACTGTGATTTGTAAATGGCATTCACTGTTAATCCTTTACATCTGATGTCAAAAGCGACAAGGAAAATGAACCCGACATTGCAACATAAAATGGAGAATTTAAATCTGAGAGGAAGCCAAGATGAGTTGGACAATTGGGATTTAAAATTGATGTGAATGACTGGTGTCCTTGAAGAATTAGGAAACGAATTAAGTGTAACCAGTGACAGGGCGTTCTAAGGGTGATCAAACAGAAGGCCCAGAAGTTTAGAAATGAACTGCAAGGGACAGCGACTGGACTAGAGACTAGAGACGTCGGAAATAACAGACGCGCCTGATGTCACTGAACATCCAAATAAATTCCTGAGGTGGTAGGGCCGCAGGAACCAGCGAATGCACGGCGAATCTTCCATTGGTTGATGGACAGTATTCTACCACCACTTCGAGACCGTGACTTTTTCACAACAGCAGACATCCTGTGAGGTCACTCATCTTCTCGTCATTCTGCAAAGACAAGTTTCCGACATCCTACGCAGGGTTCCATACCAAGATACAGACAGATGTAATGGATTATCAGTAATCACACTGTGGGTTCTTCAAATTGAAATATGAATTATGTCACACACTGATAAGAGTTAATTATTTTCTTGATTAAAAGTGTCTATGCACAAATCACAGTTTTCATTGTGTTCGCCCAATACAAATTTTCTTTTCGCGCCGCTCTACAACACAATCTTGTGCTCACACGCCATCTCAATCGACGCTGCTAACAGCCGTTCTGCAGAGCATCCGATCTTTGCTCTGCAGGTCCGCGAGGGTACTAAGAACTAAGTGATGACGACACGTGTAAAGTGTGTCATCTACCACATGATGCCCCCGGCGAGGTCTGCCCCGTATTCTTTGCGTCCCTCAGGGACATAAGATTCATACATCATCATGTAGAAACGCCTGTTATAAAACATAAGTGGAAACTGCTAAAGTTTCATCAGTATGAAACTTAGATGACCCCCCCAGAGGCTTGTTTCCTCTTAACAGTGTATCATATATCAAGAAGGTAGACAAACCGCGCCGTGTGTTAAGATTATCATACCTTGTATATGGTCACATGTTAAGGCTTCCTTTAAATATGATAGTCACGTGTTCTGGTTTTATACAAATGCGAAAAATTGCGAGCCAAGTCAGATCGGATAAATTTTATTCTAAAGCCCACGTACCTAAAAAAAACGTAAAAGTAAAATATACTACACATCATATGTATACGAGGTGCGATCGGAAACTTTCCAGACTGTGTCAATAGAGGGCGAACCAGATGTAGTACGAGCTTCTGCCGCTAGGGGGTGC
>NW_019059868.1:15165-39679 GCF_000696155.1 Zootermopsis nevadensis | reverse complement strand
TAGGCCGCACCCCCTAGCGGCAGAAGCTCGTACTACATCCGGTTCGCCCTCTATTGACACAGTCTTGAAACTTTCCGATCGCACCTCGTATGCCGTTCACGTGAAGGTCGTGATACGAACATTCATCAGTCTTTAAGCCTGAACACAAACTTTTGTCCACGGATATAACTTTCTGCGCATATTGGATTTCTTAGACTAGTGCACAACAGCCTTTTTGTACTATACAGATATATCATTCATGATTCCCCAGAAGCCGCGTAATAAATGTGCCGGTGTCACACACATTCTTCTTCCTGTGGCTCCACAACCCAGCTGTGGGTCTTCGCCGCCTCATTTCAGAGGTTTCCTAGTCTTTGAAGTGTGCACCTGTGAGTAGCGAATGACCAGCCCACTCCATCTACACAATTTCTACTCAATCCTGATTTGACTGCCAGAGCCATCTAGCAGTACATCAGGAAACTTTTTGGGTTGAGAAATGGCCGCTGAATTTTTTTGCTTACGAAACATATAATTCATGCTCGTAAGGTTCTTTTGCATGTCGTAAATGTACGACATGGGATCGTGCACTTCCCCTCCGAAGGAATTTGTGCTACGGATTTTTATCACCCTTAAAAATCCATCGACCCGCGAACCTTAGGTCAAGTGTCGAGGGTGTCACACACATTACAAGACTAAATCTCGTTCTATTCAACGCAAATAAAATGTAGAATGCATAAGATTACATTGTCCTCAAGCAAAACGTTTTTCTATTATCCAATCTATTGTTTATTTTTAATATTGGGTAAAAGTAATAATTAAATTTTTAATTTTCAGAATCCATATAGAGGAGTCTCGAGCAGGCCCTGGCTTGGCACTCGTCTTTGAGTCTATAGAGACAAAAGACAAGGGGAACTACACTTGTAAAGCAATGGTGGATGGCAAGGAAGTTCAGGCTAGCTTCGTGCTCATAGTCATAAGTAAGTTTTCCTAACATTTTAGCTGTCTATAACATTTTCCTGAACACGGTTTGTAGTAATGCGATGGAATGAAACACCACAGACTGTTTTAACAAACTACACAATAATACGCTGCATCACAATCTAAAAGACTACAATTAACAGTATTGAAATAGATTTTAAATAAATATTTTGTCTTTTACTCAGTAGTTTGTCACCATAGCTAAAGAAAATATTTCCTTTGACATAATTATTTTTATGTGTATAATATAACATACTTATGATATATCTAGATGCTTGTTACAATAACTTTTTGTTTTTATGTTAATATTAATTAGTGTATTTTTATTACGATATTTTGTGAAGGATCTGTGGAATATAAATAAATTCTATTCTGTACCTTAAGAGAGTTATCCAATTAATCAAATGCATTGCACATGTACAGACGTCACTGTGACTGCGTACATCGCAGGAGAGTGGCTGCAACGCTGACCAGCGTCAGAGCAGTACAGTGTGGAAAAGAGTATATATATCCAGATAATCAGAATATATTAAAAGGAATTCGTATATCTTCAGAATGAATATATCATGTCGTAGCAGTGTCTCATAACTTTTCTTCTTCTCTATTTACTCTCCTCTGTAATTTGCAGTAATGTTGATTTTTCTCTTCTCCCCCCTTGTGATTGCTACATCATCTCATTGGTTTACCTCAAATAAAGTGTACAAACTGCTATCTCCTTCGTAATTTAATATTTTTTCTACTTTTATGTTAGTTTATCTGTAAAATTTATGACTTATGTTATTTCTTCTTCCATGGCTCTCCGGTCCGTATTCGGTCCATGGCCTCCTCAATTCTCCTCTTCCATTCGTCTGTCCGAGGCTTTCTTTGATTGAGGTTTCGAAACATCTTCCTTTTTACGGTCCAAGGTTGTTAGCCTTGCGACCAACCCCCAACCTGGAGGACCAGGGTACCTGTCTTAGTCTGACCTCTCCCCCTCGACCAATCTGGCTAGGGAGGCCCTACCAGTAGCTCTTGCGGTCACTGAGTTACTCAAGCCCCACCACCCCAAGGTGCAGGTACCATTAAGTGGGGCTTATGTTATTTAAAACTGTTAATTGATTGGATTATCTTTCCCCTTTCCTCTTTCTAAATAACAAAGAATTAAATTTATAGAGAGACTAGCCAAAACTAGATACAGTGGCTAATAGCGATTATTTGTATCGTGTTAGAGCCCATCAAATTTGCGGACACTGCAACAGTGCAGACTGTTAGCGAATACCAGAACGTGGTTGTGCCGTGTGAGGTGGATGGTGATCCAGAACCCGAAATAAATTGGACTGTTAATGGGAAGTTGCCTCAAGGTAAGTGAAGGTTTTTGATATTATTTATTCATCTTTGCAGTTTGTGAGGAGTCGATATGGCAGACTATAATGAACATTTGTCATTAACACAATTTTTTTACTATTTGTTATACTTTAATATTGGTTACATTTTAAAGAAAATTACTGTCTTTCATTGTTTCATTTGCACATGCTCACTGTTCCATAATTAAAATTGAAACAAAAGTAATTTGAGAGTAATTTTAATATAGATCAGATTTATGATATGGATTATTGACATTGCATGATTTTCTCACATTTCTTAATGATCGCTTTCTTTGTATTTGAAGACAAATTGTTCAAATTAAAGAAAGAATTTAATTACGGCACTGGAAAGTACAGAAATATTGATGCTGTGATATGTATTTAGGACAGCCACTTTGCAGCTTCTTTGATTATCTTGCTATGATCCTGGAGATGATTTTGTTGTGGGCGCAGTTAGAATTTAGAGCAGGAGTATCAGAATATCAAAAAAGGATGTAATATCTTTTTGGCATTTGTTATGAAATTAAATACTCATCCTTTTTTTGCAGATAAAACCAAGAATATGTTAGATAATAAATAATAAATCTTGCCACGCGTTCAGAAACAACATTTCATAATTGGAGAACCCATGAGCCAAGAATTTATTAATTTAATGTAGTTAAGCACTGTAAACTTAAAAATATGAATCTTACAGGGCCCAAATACAAAGTGGTCGCAGATGGCCTGTGCATTGAAAATGTAACATTAGAAGATAAAGGTGAATACAAATGTCGTGCATACCAACTGTCTAGTGTCAAAAGCAACGTGCTGGTTCGTACGATCATTCTCAACATCGAACGTAAGTATTGGTAATGTACTTTGTGTTTTTTTAGGTTTTATTGATAAGATTTATTTTGATGATATGGGAGACTAAGCTTTACAGGTTCAATTTGTATGTACTACCCACAGTCTACGTGTATTTATATTATTACTTTCCCTTGTTGTTATTCTGTACCACTGAGTGTCTTTAATTAAATTTGAAATACAAAATGTGGATGTATCTTTGACAGACAAGCCAGTTTGGCGTGGTGAGGAGGGATATGAGAAGTCTTACGCATTCATTTCTGGTACTGCCAACCTAACATGTGAAGTTACTGCAGAACCGAAACCTAAATTTGAATGGCTGAAGGGAAGTAAAACACTGAAATCACAGGAAAATGCCACCATCTTTCAGGAGGAATTTCGCACTATATTGCAGGTATATCTCTTAATAAAACAGAAAATAATATTTTTTAATCATCAAAGCACAGAAGATGTACTGGATTACAAAGTTCCCGTCATTCATTCTAACAATCTGAAATCCTTTATTTAATGACATTTTATTACTGTTAAAAACATTACAGTAGCCAGAAAGAAAATTGCGTTATGTGATGGTACACTTGAAGTTTGTCTCAAGTTAATTAATTGTTTTAACTGCTTTGGTCATTACTAATGATCACAATAACAAGAATAGAAATGACTATAAATATAACAAGAATGCAAAATTCCGAGCACCTTCCATATTATTAAAATCAATTATACATTGTGCCTGCCAGTCCTGACTTCAATTCCGGACAGGGTGCCCAAGATAGACAAAAAGTGGGTGTTTGGTGTTATTTCCAGTTTGTACGCCATGACTTCCAGATGTCATTTTTCCACCGCACGTGTGTGTTGGCTTGGATCGACGCTTCATCTGCACAGTTTGGAGGGTGAAGACACGTTTCACTAACGGTCGTTTCCAAATTGTTTCGCAAAATTAGACCGATTTCAGCAACCGCTGCAATCAACTTTAAATAAAATAAACTTCAGCCAAATATCATCAAAGATCATTTGTGAAATTATTTATTCAAACCATGCACCGTTAGTGGTGCAACCACGCATATTCCCGGAAAGGACTCAGCTCACTGATTTACACAAACCCTGGGCGGTTATAACATTATTTACGCTTAGGAAACAACTATACAAATCAAATAAACAAATTTCCTGAGGAATTCCTTCCTCTACTCCTGCAGCAAAGTACATATAGGCAAGTAAGGCTTTCAAGCCACATGACTGATTACAACTTTCCTTTTGTTATTTGAATTATCATAAATAATATTTTATAATTTTAAAATTTAAAATAATCTTGGATTCGTCTTGTTCTTGGTAATGAAAGGCTGGCTCATTAAAAATGCTTGCTATTATAAACTGGGATACTGGGAACTACCCGTTCTTCAAGTGCCTGAGCACTGCGGGTCCCAACTTTTCATTGGCTTGATCTATGGACAGTTGGTAGGACTCCTTTGACGAGGGATCGGCCCGTCGCAAGGCCTCTACCTGTACACAGGACATCACAACACAGAAAAACGCTGACAAACATCCATGGCTTGAGCGACCAAGCGGCACAAGGCTCAAGCCTCAGACCACGCGGCCACTGCGGACCCCTGCTATTATAAACAGTGCCTGTATACAAGATAGATATTGTACTGTGTTTATTATTGCTGCCGTATAGGTACAAGTCAGCAGTAAGAATGCCTTTGGAGACTACATATGCAAAGCATCTAACAGCCTGGGTAAGATGGAGCAAGTGATTACACTTATTGAAGTCTCAAAGCCAGCAGTACCAAAGATGTCTGTCCGTGGAGCAAGACATGACTCTGTCCAGATTGACATTGAAGGTCCAGAGAATGAGGAGCTCGGTACCCTTGGGTACCGTGTCCAGTACCTCAAGAGACAGGAAATGCACAAAGGGTGGGATTCAGCACAGGAGGTGAAATTTAATAAGGGTAAGTTTCCACGTTTCTGATCAGATAATAACTGTATTAATTGCATGTTTTCTTTGATACTTGTTGATGTGTCCTTTCGCTTGCTATGTTGTAAATTTAATCTAAAAACTGATATATTATGAGTGAAGTTGGAACAGGCTTTAGCCTAATCCCTGAAGTGAAGAAGAAGAAGACTGATATATTACTAGAGGTCGTTCGAGTAGTGGTGGCACCTAAATGAGCGATGTGTAAGTCGAGAGAGGGGAGTTCAGTAGCAGTGGGGGTCGCACAGCCTCAGCTGCGGTGACGCACCGAACTAAACACAGCTAGAGCTACAAACCAACTGAAGCTGACACCCCTCTAGCGCGTGATTCGGACGAGTCCATCTCATACGACCAAAATCAGTCCTTTACACATGTGCCAGCAGTTCTCGCTCGGCCTCCACTACTACTACTACTTATTTCAGTGCTCACCTCTTGCCCTGGACAGTTAGTAACAGTAATCAGATAAATACAAACAAATATAAAGTTTGATTTTCTTTGAAGAGTATATTTAGAAATCTGGTGTGGAATTCATATAATATTTGTTATATATGTGTTTTATTTATTATGTACTAACAATACCATATTTCATCAGGATCAGTTAGGTAGCTTCGGAGATGAAACGTGGTTTAACAGGTGGACAGACAGACAATATTTCTATGATGTGTTAATTCTGTGCACTCATATAAATGGTATGTACAAACGTAAAGCATATTTTCAACAACATATTAAATCCAATTATGGTTGCCATAAGGAGGTTCACATTTTTTTTAACAGGAATGGTGTTTGATTTAATTTGGTAACTAATTTTTTTTGCCATAGCTGAATCACCATACATCCTCTCTGGCCTCAGCCAAAACACACAATATGTTGTGCGTGTTGCAACTTGGAATGCGGCAGGATTCAGCGACTACACGCAGGAGAGGTCATTTTCCACTGAGAAGATCCATGCTGACCCTGTCACTGGTTCTACCAACTCCGCAATATCTGTCTCCTTGAAAGCATCTCAGCTCATAACAATCATTGCTGTCCACAATATCATCTCTGTCACCTCAGAGTTGAAACACAATTTGTGAAGTTAAACATTTATGATAGGTTAATTTAAACTTTACTTCACACAATGAAATAATGAAGAATTTGTGTGAAGACTGGAACTGCTAGAGGTACAGGCATGAAAGAGGAACAATGGAGTGTTCTCTATTTTCTGAATTAACTTTAATCAGTTGGTATTAAATGTTATTGTGATTGGTTAATGCTGTGCTTGTATTGAAACATTGTCTCAGCAACAGCAAATAATCGCATATAACGCGTAGCACTCCACAAGAATTGGCATTTGTAGCCTTGTTTCCTGAGTTTCCATAGTCCTAGGACTTCACAGTGGCCGATTGCACTCTCAGTTTCTCGTTGTATTGAAGTGAAAGCAACTACTAATATATTATTTGATTTTATTGAAACAATCAAGTTAGAATTTGGATCTCATCTTAGAAGAGTTACTGCAACAGTTGTAAGTTCAAAGAAAGAGGTTTGCTGAATTTCTGTGATCGTGGCTCAGGATAGTTTCCGATGGCAGGCCTTTTCGAACACAGTCATAAACCTGTGCGAGGCACTTCTTGACTGACTGAGCACGACTTTTCAAGAAAATCCTTGCTTCATGATGTTAGTAGTGCCATAACAAATTTCCAAGCTAGAATTTACTAATTATTCTCATCTTCCCATAAGTAAGGTTATGTAGTTGTTTTGATTATAGCTGCACAAAGTGAGAAGTGGCATCTTGAACACGGTATTAACGCTGTCCTACATATAATTTTAAAAGTTGTAGATGTATTGTTTCTTCCGATAATGATTTCAGTAGACTAAATTTTGACTCGTTAGTAATAAGATACGTTTTAGCAAAACATTCAACACAAAAGCGTTATTCCAGATTCAGAAATCAAGGCTCCTGTCACATTCTGAAGTCTCGGTGTAAGCAAAAGAAGGCTTGGATTGAAAAGTCTCTACTGAGTGGTTGAGAAGGATGCATTAGTATAGTAATTAATTTTATTTTTACCAGAGTGGCATGTATGCTTATTATATCAGCTCAGAAAGAATGTGAATTGCTGTACCAGCTATGAGGGGAGAGACTGTACTAAATAATAATAATAATAATTAAATTTGCCATGTTCCAGATGGCCCAGAAGTCATGGTTTATTTTCAAATATACCACTGTGCACAGTGCCAAATGTTCACAGGGTGTTTTTTTTTAAGGGATGTGTGATCCACTGCAATATTGAAAAATATGGGTTTTTATTTTCAGTGAAATATTCCAGTGAATATTTTACTATTTAAAATGTGAACGCATAGTTGTTTGTAACTACTGCCTGTTTTGTTCAGTCTCTTCTTAAAACATGTAAACATTCATGTGTGAATAGCTGATTGAAATTAATTTGTGATCATGTATATTGCCGGCTCGTATACAGTTTGTGTACATGTATGTGTGTGTGTGTGTGTGTGTGCGCATATCTGTATAAACAGAGTAAATTTGATAAATGAACTAAGAATATTAGGATGAATTAAACCGATATTACTTTATTTAAACTTCATGAATCAAGTTGAAAATGAAACAGTGTTATCGTAATACATATTAGTACGAGATGCTGATAAGAACGGTGAACACATTCATGTTTCTGATGTGTAAAACTACAACATTAAAACAACAGCCACATTTTTTTTTATTATTCTGATGTAATTAATATTATGCCATTGTCAAACTGTATATAGGCTTATGTTATATAAATGTAATATTTCTTATATATGCCAAAGATTATAAATTGTAAATCCTGTAGAGTACCATAAATTGATTGAATTAAAGTATCATAAAGGTTTTTCTGCAAACATAAATTGCAAGCTGCTGACTTCATAATTTCATTATGCAGAATTTTTTTGAAACTGGAGATAAAGACTGGGGGTCTCAAACATGTGATTTCCTATGAGCCGCCTCCATTAAGAGTGAACAGGAGAGCAATTTCTGTCGCATAGAAGAACCTATTTCTTTAGTTATAACACATTTGGTGGAATGTATTTTTTCTGGTATCCCTACTTCCATATTAAATTACATTCAACTGCAGCAAACGTCTTATCTCACAGATAAATGGTCTGTTTTTGTGTCATATTATTGGGGGTTTGTTGTATGTGCCAGAATAAAAAAAATGCAGTTATCCTAAATTTTATCTGCACTAATAATGTCATAAGTTACACTTTTGTTGCGAATCAAACCTGTCCCTTGTCATTCACTTACATCAGTGAAGCAAAGCCTCTTGAACAGCAGCAGAGGTATAAATTTATAGCTGTCTCAGAACACTAGAATATGAGATAATTATCTTAAAAGCTTCTCCGATAACTTTAAGTTTTAGACCCCTAATATTTAGGAAAAGGTTGAATTACAAAGAAGTGTTACCAGGAAGAATTTTGTCTATGATGGTTTAACATAATTTACGAAATCACGATCATAAGTGTGCACTAAACTCCAATATTTGTACTGGGTGATTATGTATGTGAACTGGATGCTGCATGACATAAATTTATCTTGATCTTGAACACTCTATGATAGGTGGCATAATTCTTGCAGCAAATGCTATCTCTTTTGTTATTATTAACTGTTCATTGCAATACATAACCTAAAATATTTTTATTACAACTGATTACTGTCAACACTTACTCGCAAATTTATTTGTTGTTAAGCTTTCTAAGTCAGGGTATGACAATTTGTCTTGTGAACTAGGAGCAAACCCAAAAAATTTAGGAACCAGATGATTATTCACCATCATGATTTTATATTTTAATGACAAGCAAAAGGATTTCAGCGTGCCACTAATGCATGGGATGTATTGCCTTTTCAGGTGAACAAGATTGTATGAAGCACCTATTAAATTCACTTCATCAATCTGTCTGCTCATGCACATGAAAATGAATAATCTGATATTAATAAAATTTAGTACTGGAGAATTTTATGAACTTGTTTTGCGCCAATTTAGTATTCATTTAGGTTAGGAAATTTTAACTACTTTTCTAATCATGTTCTATTACACAGAGATTCTTTCTCTTTGTTTTTTTCTTTCTTACCCCTCAGTTTTGAAATAAAAAGAGAGAGAGAATAAAATAAATTTAAAGATGTCTCAGATTCAATCATATTAGCTGCGTCAGTAACTCCGTACCCATTCTTGGTTACATTCACGTTTGATACATTCTGTAATTGTAACAGTCTCTCTTAATTTCGTTCTCGTTATCATTGCTGATGTGTACTCTGTTTATGTCATCTGTCTTTTACAGTATTGACAACGTGCACTCACTCATATCATAACCTCATATAGCGTAATTACTGTATGTTACGTCATTGACGGTCATGTACAAGCAGATTTAGGTACCTTATTACCAATATTGTTGGAACAGCCAGTTACTGTCACTTGTTGATACTTCGAATTACAGAAACTTCACAAAGCATGCTAACGTTTTACCGTGTACAGGAAAAAGAAATATATTCGATGATAGTACTGTAATTTTGTTATAGGTGTTCTAGCAGCTCATTGTCATAGTGGTATAAATTTAATTGTGAATTTTTCATCTCCCCCACTCAAACCGTTGGAGTAAGTAATTTGTATTTTGAAGGAGTACATAAAAATTAAATTTGTTCTTCCTTCCTCCAATGACTCAACACTGCTGTACAGCTACTGTAATACTACATGTGTAAAGAAAATCCTGTTTCTCATAATCCTCTAGTTTCATAGGAAGGAAACATCAGACTTTAAAGCTTCTTCAGGGGCATTGGTACAATGCTCAAGTCCAGTATTTCTGGTATGGTTTCATCTGAATATGAACATTTCTTGATGATTTGGAAATGAAGAATAAATATCGTCACTGATGGTAAATTCATGTCAAAGCAAAAATTTCAGTCTTCAAATTCTAAGCTGCAATACTGCAAAACCCGTGCTGTGATTAAATTCAATTGCCAATATTTTAGTCAGTTTCACTGCACTTGTATTTTCTGATTACTCATTTGTATTTTCCTGTTTGATTTCATATAACAGTGAAAATTTCTTCTTTGTGATAGAACTTGAAAGAAATTTGTCAGATGTCTACCATCTATTTATCATCATACGTATGATTGCAGATGACCATAAACAAAGCTTTTGGTGTTGAAATTGCTACCTGCGACGAGCAGTTATGTGATGGAATAATATTTGAGCTGGGGTTTCATAAGAGCAAAACAGACATGAACTAAACATAATTGCTCTAAAAAATATGGGGTACTATGACATTTCTAGGCACCTGGGATTTATTTAGCCATCTTCTAAGCTGCCCTACATAATAGTGTTTTAAAGCTCAATATGTACATTGTAAATTTCATATTGTACAATGTCCTTCATTACATAATGTGTAAAATCTGTCACATAATATATGAACATGTTGAAGACTATAATTTCATAATGATCATGATCTTCGTAAGTCTAAGTCATTAAATCCAGCTCTTATTTTACAATATTTTAAAATAATAAATTACGTGTAATGTACAAGCAGTTTGAAAACTTTTAGATATAATGACTTTATATGTAATTTATTATGTTAAATTATTGTATAAAAATGAGTAAATGATTTTAAAAATTATATATAAAAAAAGACAATTTAGATAATAATATTTGTTTATTACAGCCTTTCTTGCCAAACACATTCATAGGGAAAATATTAATGACGGCTTGCAAGATGAAACACATATGCTAGCAACAAACAAATTAGTGAATAAGTTTTATTGATAATGAATTTTAATAAGAGAAATGTATATTTAAAGAACACTGTGAAAATGCATTTGATTAAATATATAAATAAGAGTTAATATATATATATATAGTTATAAACTGCTATGCATAGAGAATTTATTAGTAATATTAATTAATCATAAAAAAGTTTATATATTTTTTTGTAAATTCCCCAATTGTAGCTTTCAAAAGCAACCCTAGGCTGTGTGCATCCCATAAGTTTCATTCTAGTAATGTTATAACCTCTGCTGTAGGCCTCTTTTCTTCTTAAGAACCATATTCATGCAACAAACTTGTCTGTGTACCAGAGACCCTTAATTTTGTTTCTCAATGTTAAAATCAAAGTCCTAATATGAGCACACACATGAATGATGTTAATAAAATGTATTAAGACTTGCATTTGCTCCAAACATTTATAAACCTAGCTAAGATAAATAAGAATTTATGAAAGCAAGATATTTCTTAAAAAAGTAATGTTATTTAATGTATGGAATTTTTGAGATTTTAAATTGACAGCAACCTTCTGATTGTAGGATTTGCAGTATTCACGGTGGTGAGTTTGAAGATGGCTGTCTTCTGGGTTGTTGTACTGTGTAGTCTGGTCGATGTTAACCAACGTTTCAGAGGTCATACTGCCTCCGTCATCAGGGCGATGAGTTTGAAGATTTCTGTCTTCTGGGTTGTTGCGCTGTGTAGTCTGGTAGAAGTTATCGTTTCAGAGGTCGTTGCTGCCTCCATCATCAGGGCAATGATGGAGGCAGCCAGGACCTTTGAAAGGATGTAAACTTTTACCTGACTGCACAGCGCAACAACCCAGAAGACAGCCTTCTTCAATCTTCTGATTAATAACACTAGTGGGAAGATTCTTTTTACAGAGGTGAGAACAAAGTAATGAGTGTTTGCAGAGTTACCATAGTCTATCTAAAATTAATTCCAAAGGTAGTGGGATCTATTTTCATTATAGTCCTTTATGTTTAGCGTAATTAAACGTCTCTTACAGTATATTTTTGTCCTTTCCAGTTTACTTCACTGATGGTATATTTTAATCACTTGGCCAGCACTTACAAGTAAGTGTGTATTTAAAGCTGATATGAAAATACAGATTTAATGACTGAATCCTTAAATTAATTTATATTACTCAGAGCCCAGAATTTGTTAGATTTGTGATTTATGGGAAGATGGACATTAATAATGAGAACGTGATGTCATACAAATGTGACTCACATAACTTGTTTTAAGGAAAGTGTGAATTGAAATTTTTTTTTTCCATTTCCAAGAAGAAGACATTGAAAGTTAAGACTTTATTTCATATTATTTTGCAAGAAAATAGATATTACTTTTATTGAGTTAGGTTACCAAACCGAAAGACATTTGTACAAACACTTAGTACAGGTAAAGTAATATCTCACTGTACAATTCTTATTTTGATTCTTGGTAACATCAGCCATTTACAGCCCAGTGTAATTTAACAATACATAACTCTGATATCTTGTTATGTGTTCTTAACATAATGTGTATGAAATGAATGCATTTAGGGTTGGTCATGTATCAGCGGACAACTTCTTTCTGATCCACCTTCAGAGCCGTTTGAGGATGTTGCGGTGGTCATCTGGTTTACCACTTGCATCCGTCATTGAGATTCAGCCAGAGTTGTTGATGCGTCGGGCTCGGAAACCGGGGTTGTTGAAATTGGTGCCATCCTCGCCTGTAGGATCATGACCATGGGGCATTGTTGGATCTCCACGGCGTCGATTATCGATGATGAGCTCATCCAGATACATTATGAGGGCAAGAAAGTTGAGGATAAATGCCGTAACCTACCAGAAAATGCACAGAACAGAAGAAGGATTACTTTCAGCTTCACGTCAGTTTTGTGGTTACTCATGCCATGGTTTAAATCCTCACAATATGTCTTTTAAATTGAACCCTATACTATAATCTCAATCCCTTCTCAGTCTTCCAAATGACTTCCTTATATGAGATATTACCACCAAAATTCTATATGCATTTCTTGCTGCCTAGTACCAGGTATAAAGCATTCTTAAATAAATACTTTAAGGCCATACTCCCCATTACATTGTGTACCTAATTTCACAAATGAGTCCCTGGCAATGATGATTTGGTGTCACAACCATTAATTCTGGTGCAACTACCAAAATTTAGTAACTTTAAATGTTTGGTTGCTCTAAAGGGTTTGCAGTTGTGAATTATCAGTACAGCTGTCTTCACATTAAGCCAACTAATAATATAATATTGTGCAATTTTTACATTTTATGGAACAAGTTTATAATATGGTGACCATCCATAAGATTCAGTTTGCATTAAAGACCATTTTTGTGATCCAAAAGAAGTTATGGCACTTGCCTCTGAACTTTAGATATGGAATCTTTTGTCAAGTGTTTATGAACTCCAGACTGTAGCAAAGTGTTTAAATTTGATGTAAGGGAAAAGGTGTGAACCAGATTTTAACTTCATTCTACTGCAACACACGTGAAACTTCACTGCACATAAGATGTGATGCAAGGATGATTAAGGTTAACTTATCCTTGTACTTGGATTCATGGACCACCACAGTGAACTTTACTTTATCTGCCTGTAGTACATTAATATCTTTGTTGGGTTTGAAAGATTTTCTACCTTTGAACTTTTCTTCTAGCCCTTAAATTACCACTGGGGTGCATTATGTACCCCACAGGTACATGCTAATTACTTTGGCATTCTTGATGTCATGTTCTTGACTTAATTCACAATAAATAAACATGATACAGCTAATTTCAAGTTTATTTAACAAATACAAACCATCACATGATATTGTAATATCTCTCTCATGACACCATTTCCCCCCCCTTTCTGTCACTAAGAAGCTGCAAGATATGTTGTACCTAGACAAGTAATACCTCCCTTTGTAAATCTGCACTATTTACAAATTAAATTTCTCCACGGGTTTCCACATTTACGTGGTCCTGATTTGTACCATAACAGCGATTTGGTGTTTGTTTCATCTGTTTAGGTTTTATTGATTATTTTTAACAGCAGCATCTCATGGGAAAGTCACTGGAGGTGTGTTTTGCTTGCAGAAAAACTGAGACCCTTCTTGAGAATTCTTTCTTTAGAATCTGTAAGTACCTGTTCTGATAGATTTTGTTAAAATTTATTTTGATCATAAGCAGAGACTAGAGGCACTTGTTCTGCCGGTATCTCTACAGAAAACTTAGGGTTATGGAGTGTGTTTATTACTACTCACATGGACACTTAACACCAGCGTGTCTGTCCAATTTCCTCCACCGCCTTCATAGTCCTGGTTGCCATAAACTGAAGCACTACAATTACATATCATTTCTTCGTTGGTAGAGCTATTTACCAATAGAATTTTTCGCCGCCTTCACAGTCCTGGTTGCCATAAACTGGAAGCACTACAATCAAATTTGATGTCTTTGTTGTTAGAGCTATCTGCCGGTAGAATTTGTCACCATCACTATTACTGAAGGAGCTACCTAACGGCAATGCTTTGTATTACTACAATTTCATGCACCATAATACAGGCAACTTGGTTTACAACCATTCGCTTTAACGAACGTCACAAAATCTCTTAAATTCGCCAATAGATAGAGTTCCTTATAAAACGAAATGCCAAACGTATAGTGAGCATAAATGTAAGATTTAAATACATAAACTTTTTTAAATGTATTTATTACAATGATTATCAGAGAATTATTACATGGTAAATATACTGAAATGTTCTTGGATATTAAAACTAATCAAGTCAGTAAAAAACACTGGTTTACATGCCACGCCGCGTAGAATGTTTTCTCGTGGGAACGAAATCGGTGATTTAGCCTATTATAATATAATAGGATCATCACTTGCTTTGTCTAGGTCAATTGTAGATCTGCATCTGGTGACTTAAATATATATTTTTAAAAATTTAAGCGGTCAAGGGTCCAATGCGCATACATACATTATAATAAAAAGTATTGTATAGACCATTCGATGTTTAGTACATGGTTTTAATGCTTTAAAATGGCTGCTAACGTATACGATACAAATCGTAAAAGCTAAAGTAAGATACACATAACGAACGTCTTTGAATGGAACTCGTTCGTAAACTGAGAGTTGCCTGTATTGGCGAGAGCATGAACTAATGTAAAGATAAGTGAATTGCCACGCAATCTGTTGGGAAGGTATAAACTAATGGGCCCGCGAACATTTTCTGGCCCGTTAACCTCCTTGAGTATCCTGTAACCCGCATAGAAACGTCGAAAACTCAAAGCTATGTAACCTGCTTCGCCCTGTATTGGCAGGGACATGAACTAATGTAAAGATAAGTGAATTGCCACGCAATCTGTTGGGAAGGTATAAACTAATGGGCCCGCGAACATTTTCTGGCCCGTTAACCTCCTTGAGTATCCTGTAACCCGCATAGAAACGTCGAAAACTCAAAGCTATGTAACCTGCTTCGCCCTGTATTGGCAGGGACATGAACTAATGTAAAGATAAGTGAATTGCCACGCAATCTGTTGGGAAGGTATAAACTAATGGGCCCGCGAACATTTTCTGGCCCGTTAACCTCCTTGAGTATCCTGTAACCCGCATAGAAACGTCGAAAACTCAAAGCTATGTAACCTGCTTCGCCCTGTATTGGCAGGGACATGAACTAATGTAAAGATAAGTGAATTGCCACGCAATCTGTTGGGAAGGTATAAACTAATGGGCCCGCGAACATTTTCTGGCCCGTTAACCTCCTTGAGTATCCTGTAACCCGCATAGAAACGTCGAAAACTCAAAGCTATGTAACCTGCTTCGCCCTGTATTGGCAGAGACATGAACTAATGTAAAGATAAGTGAACTGCCGCGCCATATATTGGCATGAGCTACGTATTTGATTCTCACCGTAGACGAGTGAATCAATTGACTTATTTAGTGGTCGAAAGAAACTGTTGGCTGAAGTTGCTTTCCAATAAATCGGGATAATTTACAAGGAAGGTAAGTTTTGATTTTATGTGCTGAGTTTCTAGTCTGCCTTTAGGTACAATGTGTTCGTGATTTGTGCATTGCTTTTTAAAAATGCCTCATCTCTGGATTAAAGTGAATCCAGGGGCAGACATGAAATTCTTCAGCTGTCTCAGGAATCCGGCATGGTATGTCGATTGTTTTCTTTGCCTTTATCCATGACCAGCAGCGTACTTGTATCGTAGATAATGATTGCATTTCTTATAAATTTTATTGCATGAAAACTAATCACACTATACATATAGATACGTGTCTCTTCACAAGACTCGAACCCAGAACAGTTCTTGGGGTTTAGCTTGTTTATATTAAAGTTTGTTCTTGTAAATGTAGAGAAAGTGTATCACAAATAGATTTTGGTTTGTACCATCTGAATCCTTGCCAACATAAATGTACCGATTGTAAGAATTTTTTGCATCAGTGGGGCACATGACTTTTGTGCCATGGGTCATTATCACTTGGCATAAATGCTTTGAACTGACATTGTCCATGGAAGCTCACCCAACATTTTGTCAACACATGCACAACTGCCCATAGAGTATATACTGTATGACAGTTATTTAAAAACGTCTGAGCTGAGAGACGGGGGCTGCAGACTATGACTTTTTGCATTATTAACCTGAAGAACTGTCAGTATTTAAAATCTCTTTTCATCCCAGTGCTGTCCGTAGCAAGTAATGTTCTTGTGATCTCATGTTTTTTTATCTTTTCTGATTCAATCACTGTTGTGTCAAATGAAACAAGGTAAGATATGTGTGAAAAACTAATGAAAGGATAAAATGTGGCAAAATGGAATCGTTAACTTCGCACATGGTCTGAGAGACCTCACCTCTGTATTTAGGGGTTAAAGTAATCCTTTTCTTATCATCATCATGAACATGTCCTTTGACCAAAACTGGTACACACTACAAACCTTAAACTCTTACTTACACCATTTCTGTATAGTTAATGTAAACATTCCAACTTTACCTAATTGCGCAGAATAATAGTATATTCTGCAAAAGACGAACCAATATCTGAAACTCTTATGATTTGATAATTAATGTATCCTGTTTGACAGAAGAAATTTGCATAGACAGTGCATGTTGAAAATTTCTTATACCCTTAAGAGAAGTCAAAATTCTGTGATAACTTTATTTTCCAGTATTCTTCATTAAATTTTCTTTTTGTTTTTAAATGGTGAGAAGCTGGGTGTCAAAGTCTGATTAAATATTTGCCTTGTCAGGGTAATGAGTGAAGTACCTCTGAAACTTCATTAAACCTGTACAAGACAGTAAGGCAGTAACCCAGAAGGCAGCCATCTTTGTTTTTTCTGTCATGAGAATCTCAAATCCTACATTTTACATTTTCATTTAATTTGTTATGTTTCAAAAATATATATGTTGTTGGTACCAACAGAGAATCTTGTATTCTATGGTATTTATTTTCCTTTAGCTTTGAGTGTGATGAAAATGTGTGTGTGCACATGCACACACAAGTTTTACAACAGTTTTTCAAAATTAATTATTTTTATTTTCATTTAAACGAGACAGACCTTGGTTAATCTGCCCATAAATGACTTTAATTTAGCACTTACTTGAGGTTCAAGGAACATCACTACCCTACAGTATGAGATTCTCAGTAAAGTAATACAAGATTTCTCAATTTCAAAATTTACAAGATTTCTAAACTCTCACTTTCCCTGGATGTAAATTGGTTTAATTCCACACATAGTTCATAAGATGAATGTTTTGAAAGGGCCTGCACATTTTATCTCTGAAACTTCTTGATTGTTATGACTGAAATTCAACAGTGAAGGTCCACACTAATTGCTGTATTACTTTTCATATTTTATTAAACATATACAAAATAAAACAATGTTCTGGACGGAAATTACAGATTTCAATTAAATACATATTTTTCAACATACTGTATGTATTTCTGTAAAGATGAACCACTATTAATAATATCAAATAAGTAACAAACAACTATTAACACTATAAAAAAGACACTATTGATATATGTGTTTCAACCTCAAGAGGTCATCATCATGATAGTGTCTTTTTTATAGTGTTAATAGTTGTTTGTTACTTATTTGATATTCTAATACACTACACGGTATGCAAAGTTTTAACACAATTAATAAACCTGATAAAATCTGGTTTGTGCCTAGCATGATGCAGGCATGCATATGCCCATACTTATTAATCCTTCACAGTGAACCTCGCTACATTGATAACACATTTCAAAAAAAATAATTAAAGAAAACAACTGAAGATAATGTTTATGTATGTATGAAATATGAGTGATAGAAAATATACATACGAATACACAGAAATATTTTGAGACCAACAGTTAATACTGATTCAAAAAATTCACTTGGATGTATACATAGGGGGAACTACTATCACTCTTGCTTTCTATTGATCATCTCTGCCACGACCTCATATCATACTTTAATCCTTGCCTGAATCATGGCCATAGTGAAAAGAAAAACATTAGACTTGATAACTTGTTGGCCCTGTCTTTTTCAGGTAGCCATAGCCTTATGTACAATTAACTGCTGAAAAATTAAAATAATGCACACTGTTCAATAATATTTACTCCTGTCCATCAAAATTTTTTTATTTAGTGCTGTCAGTAAAAACAAACCCCTGCCGTGTTCTTAGGCTAATAGGTCTTTACCATGGAGATATGTAAATAATGAAGGTGTTGCTTTCTTGAAAAGTCAGCATGGAAAAGATTTTAGTACTGTTATCCAGCTTGAAATGTACAATTTAAAGCATACAAGATATTAAATGTGAATTATTACTAATGACGCTGATAGACATACATTATGTCAAATGACAAATTTTCTTCTTCAAGTTTAAACCTGCATTTAATTGTAACTTTACATTTTAAAGGAAATCTCTTCCTTAATCTTGACTGTTCATTCATGCATTCATTCTGAAAATCCACTTTTTAATATTAATCTCATGCAATCTGCTGTGTATTTTAAGGCTCTAAATATGCATAATCAGAGGTCAGAGTGTTTGCATAACATATTGCAAACATAACTGATTTCTTATTAGTGTTATTAGTGTGTGTGTGTGTGTTAAAACGTAAAGATTAAAACAATGAATAAAATTAAAACTGAATGTTGTGGAAGTATGTATAATATTTGTTTATAAAGGTATATAGGGATCTCTTAAGGAATATAATAATTGTATTTTACCTATGAAATGTATTATGGCCTCGTTATAAAAATTCAGATGTAACACGTGAATCAAGTTGCACACGTATGATGTCACAAGTGTGAGCTGTTATGTTCTGTTTTATTAATAAGGTCCGTTTTATATTTTATAAAGTAATGTAAACCCATCCAGCTACACGCCATGTAGGTCGTTTGCGGGGAATGGAGGCATAGCTCCTACACTTTATTGACCTCAGCACTAGATGGGGGTGAGTGGTCAGTATCGTGCCCCGGCTGCGCTTTACCCCAGGGAAAGGACCATGGTACCCATTGGGTAGGAGGTTGGGTGGGCCCCAGATCCGGTCTAGACGCAGTGGCTAGAGAAAAAATCCTCTGCACCCATCAGGGATTGAACCCCAGTTTATGCTTTGACACATAGGGACCAGCGTATGCCGCAGTTTGGCGTGGGAGGTATCTGAACGTGTCCCTTCATAATCAAATGTTCAGTAGCCCTAATATGGCAACATACATAATGTAGAGAGGCTGTAATATTAAGATATTACTTATGCAGACTACTTCTTTATTACGCCGTCTCCTTTACAGGAGGTTGGCGGCATATTATGAACAGGATCCTTTCATCCTTTTCTCGGACTGGGACCAATTCATATAAGTTTTTTTAGGCAGGTGATCCAGAAGTGGTTTGCCATTGCCTTCTTGTGTGTGTGAATGGAGTAATTGTTGGGATGCCACGGAGAGACCGGGGAAGCCTCGGAGGAAAACTCTGAGTTGCCTAGACCACGGCCTTGCCCAAACAAGTTATAAATTCAGGCACCACCAGGAATCGAACACGGGATCCCAGGATTACAAGGCCAGCGTTCTAACCGCTAGACCACCATGGCAGTATTTATGCAAACTAGGTGAAGTAAAAATTAAAATGTTACTTATCGGAGGGCACACACCTATAAAATTCATGTAATTTGTCTGGCAGGTAACTGCACATATCAAGGCAGATTGGCTTTCTTTTCTTTACCAATATAAAATGGCACACTGTACAGAAGAGGTAAATCCTCTGGTTTGCAAACTGGTGCTAGTGTATGATTCGGTCGGTTTCCTCTTCTTGGCTTCAGTGGCATTGTGCGATTCCCACGGCTGCATAATATTGTGGTTTTTCCTTGTAGTAACCACAGCAGGATCATTTGCACATAATTTTTAACCACAGCACCTGGGTGACTTTGAAATTATGGGCCCACCTCATTGTATTTTCAACAACCCCAATATCCTTGCAGTGTGGCTGTTTTATTTCAACAACGCTGAAAAATTTATTGATTCTTGAATTGAGGCAAGACAGGTGACAGGACTGTTAATAGAGCACTATCATCTAAAACGAGACCTCTTCAAACTGGGGATAGCAAACACCCCCCCAACAGTAAGTCGCCATGATGAAATAGAAACAGGCTCACATATCCTATGTGACTGTAGGGCCTTAAACCAAATTAAAAACCCATCATTTGGGCAAGATTATCATGAAAACAGGTTACTGTCGTGAGATCCACTGCAAAATCTTCTGTATATCTTTGGAGGTATGGGGCTACTAGTGGATTGGAGAGCATAAAATATCAGGAAATGGTCAGTTAGGCGCCCACGACGTTCACATTCACTGCGTCTAGACGTTGCATTTCTCTTCCTAGGCTTCTGCCTTTCTGGTTAATTGATCTCCATGGCTTTGCTAGCAGTGTAGACTGTTCGTGAGAGGAACATCCACATTACTCAGTGAAAAGACTTTCCATCTAATCCTGTGTTAGATGTTTAAATCCTCTCTCACGGCGAGGCTTCAATCATCACGAAGAACTTGCCATATCAGAGCAAAATTACTACAAGACAATGGAAATTCCTTATAGCATTACATAATAACATGTCTGTAGCATCAGACTTGCTTCCACAACATTCAATTTTAATTTTTAATTTTATTTGATGCTTTTACCTTATAATATTTAATACTCCGACACTTAAGAAAGCAGTTAAGTTTGCTATTACGTATGTGTTACATAAATACTCAACTTTTACATTATGTATATTCAGAGCCTGAAGACCCACATGTAGCTCTCAATTTAACATCTAAGTTCTCAATAAACATCACAACATTGTAATGAGATGGTGACATGATTTGTTATTTATATACAGTACCACTTTTTAACATGCATTTTGCCAGCGTGTGCTAACATCTACAACAGCTAAATTTTGGCAAGCATTTTTGTTTCTATTTGTGATTTTCCTCACCATTACCTTATTCCATAGCATGTAATTACAATTATTAGTTACAGCAAAAATAACAATGGAATGTATTTGCAGAAAATATACACATTTTCTCGAGGGAATGCATTTTGCAGTCGGTATAGTATAATATTTTTAATATTAGCAATTGATGAAACTTCATTATATAATATATTTTTTTAAAATTACTCTGGATAACTCCTACTAAGCAAAGAATGTGGTGAATTTTAAATTTTTTTAGGCATGTCAGTCACATTACCTCCATCTTATACTGCAAGACTACACTGTGATAGAAAACTATTCCACGATAACAAAACTTGATTATGTAGGAAACAGATTTAAAAAAAATTAAGTTTTGCTTGATTAGATTAAGATATTCAAATTATAAAAAGACTATCTTGAAACTTCCTGTGTCAGAATAGGAAATTATTATTTTTCTCATTCAGATGTGCTCTCCTGCCATCTGGTGTCACTTACGTACACATGTTTTATTGCGGAAATGGCATGCAATAGTAACAGCTTGAATATATTTGAAAATTGTATCTTATATGACACAAAGAAAAGGCTATCATATTTTAAATGTTACCTATCAAGTTTGTGGCAAATGCCTATAGTAATAGACTCGTATACCTTCTTGGCCTATGCTCAACCAGGTGAGGAAAAGGAGCCCATTGTGCTATATCCAGGATAAAGGCCACAGTGTACCTACCCAGAGCTTAACATGGAAACCAAAACTTGACACATTCCAAATTTATAAACTCTTAAAACACAAGTGAAGATTTCACTATGTGCAATGTGCATAGAAACGCCTATATTCACAACCAGTTTGGGAATAAACCCAGTAAATCATAAAAGAGATTTTAATGTTGTCCCTGAGACCATTAGTTTTGTTATAAGATAAAAAGGTGTCAAAATTTAATAAATTTGTGCTGTGGTATTTAACCATTTCCATGCCAACATGTGATTTAAGGACAAAGAGTCCTGCCATCGAAAATAATTAGCATGGAAAGGTTTAAAAAGCAATTTAGAAAAAAAAAAATTTGCCTCTGTGACTAGTGGCTGTGGCTGTAGCGAATCTCAGATTGGCTACAAGGAAAAAGGGATAATTTTTTATCAACAGAACTCTAACTTTGTGAACTAGTCTCCTTCACCACAAAACACTGAATTAGTTTACACATGTTCTGCATTCAAAGTCAAGTGTTCCAATGTTTTAGTGCCGATACACACGTAACTGTTTACATCTCGTACAGACGTTTGTCAAATACAAACCACGTCAGATCATGCAGAAAGCTTTGATATGTCAATTTATTTATTTACAGGCAATATTCTCTCACAAAATAACTTCCTGTTCCTTTGAAATTTTGTGGTTGCGTTGTATATAAAGATGACTGATGTGGAGTGCAGAAAAGAAAAATATTTATGTTGAAGTGAATAGCTACACGAGATATCGCGCTTTAAAATGGTATCGAAGGTAACCTGAAAATGTCGTCCGGTTACTTCAAATAGTTTCTATGATATTTGGGTTTTTCCTATCACGTTAAACACATTCCCACAATTAAAAATGGCTGCCACAAGGCCCTAGTGCATGGCAGTAAATGTGTTAACAAGTGTTTACATTCATTATTTAGTTGATATCGCCTTTTGATAAAACATTTTCATTGGTTGCAGAGGAGAGAATACTAACTCAGCTGCTTTACCATTCTAATTTCTTCATCCTGGAATTTGAGAACTTGGCACAGACACAGTCACTACATACACAATTTATATAAGGCTTCTCTACTTTACGTACCATTACCATTAGTAAAGACGCTAACAATCAGTGATATATGCAGTCTAATTAGAACCTACAAAATATAACTGCATCTGGACATCCTATGAGTATAATGTTGAATCAAGGAAACAGAGTTGATCCTGCAGAAGGAGGCAGCAAGTTCATTTGAAATACTGGTAGTATATTTTATTCCTTGACATTGTGCACACTCATACGATTCTGTACAACAATAATTCAATTCTACAGTTAAAAATGAGCCCCATTAATTTTGGATTAAATGTCTGGAACGCGATCAGAGCTCCAGAAATATGCATTCTCTGTGGGAAACATAACACAGACTTATTATAAGTACACTTTTAACGTCAATCTAAGTAAAGTAAAATATAATTAATAATGAGTTGACTGACTGCCATGTGTAAAGTTAGAAAGGAAATTAAAAATATTTGCAATGTTGTCAGTAGCTTTTATTAAGGGACTAGTTCTATACCTGGAGCCCTACAAATGACAATATAAGAATAAATGAATTTTTAAATCACTTTCTTCTGAATGATCTTGTTCCGTGACACCCGATAAGACATCATAATGACGAGATGAATGTTTCCCAGAATCCCACACCTGCTGCCATATCGGCTGCTTTAAAAAGTGCTATAACAAAAGTGACGTGCTCTTCTGCCAATAAGCATTTATGTACATATGAACTTTAAGTTCATTATCTCATGCACATGAGTCTCATAAATTCTGAAAGTACTTTCTTATTTCACACAGCTGTACTGTGCGTCTGAATACGAACTTTCTTCATGCTGCCATTTCTTGAAAGAGTTGGTGAATGTCCACTGAACCCTGGGTTCTGGATTCCCATACCATCTTGTTTTGGTCTCGGTTTCTTGAGACTGGATCTCAGCGGACTCCTCGTTACCGATCCACCTGTAGAGCCGTTTGAGGATGTTGCGGTGGTCATCGAGATGATACTGCCATTTGCTGCATTCTGCTGATGACTGCTGCCAGGTGAGTGGACATACGGTTTACCACTTGCATCCGTCATAGAAATTCCGCCAGAGTTGTTGATGCGTCGGTCTCGGAAACCAGGGTTGTTGAAAGTGGTAGCATCCTCGCCTGTAGGATCATGACCATGGGGCATTGTTGGATCTCCACTGTTTCGCCAAATGATGATATCATACAGAGACATTATGAAGGCGAGAAAGTTGAGGATAATTGATACAACCTGCCAGAAAATGCACAGAACAGAAGAAAAATTAGTTTCAGCTTCACGTCAGTTTTGTGGTTACTCACGCCATGGTTTAAATCAGGGGTGGCCAACCCGCGGGCCGCATGTGGCCCGCCTTGAACATTTTTCCGGCCCGCGAGATTCATCACACTTTTACAAAATATATTTATTTTATAATGGCCAAAGTAGTGAAAACCAAT
>NW_019059867.1:88616-149012 GCF_000696155.1 Zootermopsis nevadensis | reverse complement strand
GGAAATGAGCAGAACTCCTATGTAACGAAAGGCGTTCGTTTGAATATAGTGAAGCAAGTTTTATAGAACTCCATCCAGTCTTGTTCCGGAGTTGATTTGTGTGTCCATCTAGCGGAGAACAATGGCGTCTTATTTGAAGGATATACATTGATGTGTCGCCTTATTCTGCGGCCACCATTGTAATGCGTCTCATTCTGAATGAATCAGCGTTGCAGTGCTAGATTACAAGCCACAGGATGATACGAAAGCAGAGTTTTTGAAAGAGGGTGATACATACGAAACTAGGCCTACGTCTTATAGATGGTTTAAGCAGAGTAATATGAAAACATCTTTAAAGTGAAGCTGATGAGTTTTACAGATTCTGGTATCGCACAAGATTGTATGCCTGGCTCTTAGAGTTTCGATAAATCTAGTTTATGAACTTAATTACGTTTTCAGATGATAACGAATTTAAATGTCATAAAGAATATGGATACTGTGTGATGTTATCATTTTACAAAAGATCAAGGCAAATTCATAGAATTATCTTCGTTTGTAATCAGAGCGCATTATCTCAATTTCATCAGCTTTAAAAAGGAAGTATTTTGCCAGTTGGTTATTCTTGCAAAAAAGGGTTCGTTTATCCACAAATGACCGTGTGGTTTGTAATTGTCTTATTCTGCAGTAGGCCTATTGTTGTTCAGTGTATGGAAATTAAATGACATGGAGTTGAAAATCGAATCTCGTTAGTAAGTATGAATCGATATGGAAGTCGATATGGTCTTATTAGCTGCTAGGAGTGTTTTATTACTAAGAGCAGGTTGACGTCAGCGCCAACATTGTTAACTTTGTTATTTATTGTAACGTAGAACAACTGTTCTGCATTTGATTTGAATTGAAATTTGGAACGTGACTTGCACGGAACGGACTCAATCTGTGTGTTCTGTGGCGTCTGGAGCCCCTAACGACGTGTCAAGCCGTGGGGTCCTCCGTCAGGGTTACACAAAGTGCTGACATCTGTGTTTGCTCTCTCCAATGTCGTATAGTGTTCTGGCTCACAGCAGTCATCATCATACCTTGTAATGGTGTATGCATCTTACCCCACATTTAGAAAAGACAGTACGGCTTGTTAACCCTAGGCCAGGTTGCCAACCGGACACCTTTTTTGCTTTCGGAAGGGTATTTGAGTGCCAGCGGGAATTTTAGAATATCCGTAAAGAATTTTAAATGTTTAAGTTTCTAATTTCTCGACAATTAGTACCACTCTCAGTGATGTTTTAATTTGACCAGATGGTACACCAGATGCGAAAACACAATCGAAAAACAATTATTTCAGTGTTTGGGTAAATTCATTCAGTGCTCGCTGTAAACTACAAGCTCCTCCTACTTGTCCATCATAATCATCTTGTGCCATGGGTTTTACTTTTGGAGATGCCATCCATACAAAGTCGAATTTTCTTTTATTTCTTTTTCACGTTGAACTATAATGCAGTTAAGTTCATTCTGTGAGACCAGCTGAAAGGTAGTTTTTGGCTATTTGTGGACTAACCAAACAATTGGATAATAATAAACAATAATAATACAACATTAATAATAATAATTGGAAAATAAGTTAAATTTCTTTAATTGAATTTTAATGAGAATTAAAAAAATGTAAGCTGCTCACTTATATTTTGCTGAATACAATTCTTATCTATTACTGTCGTTCCTAAATGGGCCTGTTTGAACTTTGTCTCGTTCTAATTCATTCACATGTGTTTATGATTGTTTGTTACAGTTACAGATAGCGTTTGAGTAATGGCCACGATCTTCAGTAGCAGTTAAATAATCTTGCATTAGTTCTGGTCAAATAGGACAATGTTATCTTACAATGGACTATACCAGGGGTCACCAACCGTATGCCCGTGGGCACCAAGTTTCTCGCGGAAGTGTTGTATTTGTGAAAGGGGTAAACATGTGAAAAAATGTCTAACTGTGTAATATAGGCCCATTAATTGTTCCTCAGTATAAAAGTAGTGTTTTAAATGATCATATTTGTTGGGGGGACGTGTTAAATTAAAATATTATTTTACT
The DNA here is from genome assembly GCF_000696155.1 of Zootermopsis nevadensis. The sequence continues at coordinate 146,960 of NW_019059867.1, read as the reverse complement.
AGTTCTTATCCAAAAAGGATTTGCGATCACCAGACTAGTGCAATGATATGAAAGAAACACCTGTTCTTATCATAACAGCCAAATGTTGGGTTATAATATGTTCTGCTACGCCATCACAGTCCCGAACAAAACATTCTGATATGTGACGCCTGATCGCCACCTTTCTAGTAGGAGAACACAGAACTTCTAACCTATTTTCCATCCAAAAATGATTTCTTTTGGGGGAAATAGATTTGAGCAGACGGAAATTTTGTGAATCGAATTTGCATTTCATCAATTCAAACTGCTGCTTCAAATTCGTACGTTGTCTGCTATTTCCGAATGACAAAAAATATACATATGAGATCTGCCGGATTGACACTTTGTATTGCTCCGCGTTTGGAAGGGAAACATTGGGTGGTCTTTGGCTCTTGGATGTCGCCTGTGACTACTGGGGAGCCAGAATGCTACCTGAATATAACGACTAGAGATTATGGTTGTTTCTGCAATGTTACACGGTTTCTCTGGTAGATACTGACCGACGTTTCAGAGGATCTAACCACCTCCAGTAATATCGCGATAGTGCTGCAACCCCGTCTTACTCTTCGCCGTGAGAACCTTACATCTCACCTGGATTAGTCTGAAAAGATTGGTTATAGTCAGTTCTATCCAGTGTTTAAATTTGTGTTTTTAGGATGAATAAGCTTACCGGCACAGCTAAACTTAGAATATGCATTTCTTTAATTAATCTGACAAACGTAATTAATTCTCCTCTGTGGATAAGGCGCCGTCAGACTGGATGCGTTATTACCCACCCACTCGGCTCTCATCACTTATTCTTCCCTCCCTTCTGCTATAACATGCTAATACGCGGACAGAGCAGAAGAGATATTTCACACGGAAATAGCCCCCTGGAGAGGTCAAGTCCATTACTTCGCGATCAAAATCCGATCGTTCTCCCCCTCCCACGCTGTGCGACGTCGGGGCGAATATGAAGGACGTCTAATATCCTATTTTGTCGCCATAAATATCCTCAGCAACTATATATAGCGTTTCCGAGCAACCCAACTGCGTAGAAACCACTGAAGGAAAGGAGGATTTTTTTTATACTTATTTAGAGCTGTGTTTAGTCTGCTGAATCCAGTCCACATCGACCAAACTGCAGGTGTACCTATGTGCTCCATTTTAGTATTATCTCTCATAGATTTCTATAATAGCCTGTTTTAGGCTTTCTAACGAAGAAAAATACATATTTATTTTCTACTCGTTATGTGTTACACCTCATGATCCATGATTTTATCACCAATTTGCCTTTTGTTTGCTGAAAATTTTAAATTAGGAAATTGCTCAGGAGGCGATCTTGCTTTCTTACTTCCTGTCTGTTAGGTTCAAATATTGTCTTCAACATTTTGTTCTCAACACCTAAATTTGAGTTATTCCTTTCGGGCAAGAGAGAAAGCTTTACGTCGATGGAAACAAGAGAGAACAAAATTATATTAAAATATTTCTTTTCGTTTTTAGAGTTTAAACGCGAAGATAAAAAGGATATTGAAATCGTAGGATTTGAGGTTCTCTCAGTACTAAGTTAGCTGTGTTCTGGGTTGTACTGCCGTGTAGTCTACACTGACGATGGAGGCAGGAAGAACCCCGGAAACGCTAGTAGTCTTCTTCCATAACACACAGCGCCAGAACCCAGAAGACAGACAACTTGGTGCTGGACTCTATTGCAGCAAACATTTCTCGAAATAAATGCACGCTGAATATTCTCGATAAAACTTTGTTGCTGTAAAAAGTAAGACTGTCCCGCTACACTCCATAGAATTGCTTGTGGGGGGGGGGGGAAGTACAGCTTTTAATTATTCTTGACTTCGAGGTGATGGGGATGAATGGTGAGCGTCACGGCCCGGCGGTGCATCACCCCCGGGGAAAGGGGTCGCGATGTTCGTTGGATGGAAGCCGGTCTTGACCCAGAGGCTAGAAGAAAAATCCATTATCCCTAATTTTGATAACGCAGTTCCTAAATTTTGTGATACGAGTATTTTTAATTTTTTTCTACATTTATTTCTGGACCAACTGCTTCACAGTTTTCTAATAGACGTTTTGAATTTCCTTTACAGCAGACACATATTTTTATATTTCCGCCCAGTAAATTAACATGGGCACAGAGGCATACGAACAAGTGGTTTGAAACTCACTTGTAGAGTAATGCTTGATGTGATTTCACTCGTAGTGCCAGAAGGTTTTGCCCCGAGTTTCATGGCGGTTCCCTCTTGACAATTCCGTGCTGCCGCTTAGTATTATTGCGCAGCAGGGGATCCAAAGCTGACACGGGCCGCCCATTAACCGCGGCCCCTCAGTGGCGACCCCATACCACAGCGTTGCCCAGCCAGAGATATTCAATTCATTCATACAGCATCTTGCTTCCCGTCGGACAACAGTGGCATAAGCAGACACTCGCTTCTGCTCTAGTGAAGACAACGAACGGAAATTGAAATAGTAGTCATGCTGGAACCCAGAAGTAACTGAAGCGGTTAGATCAGATTGGCGCTGTTACGACGATAGAGGATAGTTCCGGCTTTATTCTCACTGCCCAGGTACTGTACGTACTAAGCATAATTAAACACACATTTAGTGCACACTCAGATCAAAACAGTTCTGTTAGTACATGTCTCTAGCTCGTATTCTACAGAGCGTAATTAAACGCGTTGCGTTTGGTGAGGCTGTTATGTTTGCCGGGCATAAAACTGATAATTTTAGAAATTAATAGCATTAATATTGAAAAATGTAAAAATTATGCTCTAACTAGTGTAGTATGAATGCTTTTATAGAAAGCCATTATCGCGAAGTATTGTGTTTATGTGTGCATGTTCGCCTGTGGCTTGATAACCGACAAATTACTTTACACGAAACTTGGAATGCTCATTCCTTGAAACCTGAAAGAGTTTTTATGGAGGTCAGAACTCCGAAGGCATCTTGAGTTCTTGTCATGATGAGGGTGGCTCCTGTAGCTCGGAAACTAAAAGATGGAAGAACATCTTCCCGTAATCTTGAAACTATTCTCGGCTTCAGAAGCTGCGATGGTAATACATTTCAGATTGTTAGTAAATCTCAATGTATATCCCTTAATATTCATTGCTTCATTACGAGACGCGAAATTGATGAAGCCTGAAACAGCCCATTTAAGTTGCGCCGTTAAAAGTTGGAAGCCCTGCGGGAGGGAAGCTGAGATGTAATTGACACGTCCGTTCAATTTATGTCGTGCTTTGATTGTACTGAATCGTGCTTTATTATTGATGATGCATGGTCGCCCGCAGCGCGTCTGTGTGTTATGTCAGAAACTAAACGCTGACGTCACGTGGTTTCTAGTTTATAATGAATCACGTATCAATAGCATATTAATGCCCTCGGCCCGGGGATGGGGGTTGCAAGGCCTGTCTTTCCATCACTGATGTTTCAGAGCCTGTGTGAATGGGTAGTTACGGTAGTAATATTTCCGAAATTGATTCACAGTAATAGTGACTGAAAGGAGCAGTGTCCTCTTTTGAACAGTTTGTGAACTCTGCTTGTGTCCATCGGGTTAACCCTACGTTCTGTGGTTATGCTACAGACATTAGTAATTTCATCCGTAATTGAGCGATTTTGGTGCAAGCAAATAGATTTCTATTAGGTTCGATCCTGGATCATCTACTCGTACGATTAACGATGCTAAACCATTAAATAACATTTAATTTATTCTAGAATTCGAGACTTCACAGTACTTGACGTTAACACTAAAAACAATATTTGTAGACTTGAATCCGTACACTACAACAGTTGGCTTTCACACAGCCCCGTGTATTATTTAATGTCTTCGAATTCATTTTAGTTTGTGATAAGAAAGACTGATACAACTCGTTTTTATTTTGGAAATTCTTCGAAGATTCCTCTTATATCTGGGCTGGTCATGATTTGTTAGCTCACTTTGCCGTATCAGGCTCAATATGTCTGTTCTTGCAACACCTCCTGGATTTTTATCGAGAATTCCTGTAAGTACGTATTCTTTAATAGCACATAAAATATTACGATCTTAGAGAGATTGTCGATCTTATAATTTTAAATAGCTAATGCTTTTTATGGTTTGTTTAATCTGCATTAGGAGCTTATTAAAAACTAATTATGGCGCTACTTTTCCAACAGGTTCCGTGTTGTAACTATAACCGGAGGAATAACACTGAAGACTTCTCAATGTGTTTTAAAGTTCATTAAACAAGACTTTAATTAGTTTCGTTAAGGAGTGGCCCTTTTCTTTGAAAACAGAAAGACGAACGCAAGTAATTTTTCTATTCTAATTTTATCAATTAATTATGTTCCTTTTTAATTCTTCATACCCCTTTTTATATCCTGTTGTACGTTGTTTACTGTCTCTTTATTCTTTTGTTTTTCTTCGTCGTTCCTTTTGGTGTGCTTAATGTAGTCGCCCATCATACAGCAAAAGTGGCATAAAAACCAAAAACAGCTCTTAAATACAGTTATAAATACATTTAATTTCGCTGCTTTATTTGTTTTGTAGAAATGATATTTGAACTTTTGAAATAAATTCTTTAAAGCAAACCACTGTTCTTTAGTAAGGACATCGGTCAGAACTTTCGAAAACAACTTTTTCCGGCATACCTACTGGAAGTTAATATTAATAGAGACTGTTTATGTTCTCCATTACTGATCAATTTATTCCAAGGTCAGTTAATAAAGTTCTATTATGTACTGACATAACGTGAACTTCTAAAGATAATTATGCGTGATGAATCGGTAGGTACAGGGAAGTAGCAGCCGTGTTCACAAGAAACCTCCTCTGCACTTTATCCTGAACTATATTATGAGAAGGATTTTTCCCATCCCATTAGAACACATCATTCCAGCTTGTTCACGAAGTTTGAATTGTAAATTTTCTATTCTCTCTTGATATCAGTATTTTATTATTTTTAGAACTGCTTTATTAAGGCATCAGGGACATCTAAATTGTTGGTAAAATTCAATCAGACTACACGGCGCTACAATCCGGAGGATAGCCATTTTCTTACTAGCCTCCATGAGAACTTAAAATCCTGCTGCGTAAAATGCCCCAAATCGTATCAGCAAATGTAGAGTCTAATATTTCATAATTTTATTTTACATATAATACTTCCAATGTCTAATGTGATTACTTAAACTTTGCACGCGATGTAATTCGGAAACAGTAGTCCCTGTAATTTTGATTCATGTAAGGGGTGATGAAATAATATTCCCAAATAATGCTTATATTTGTTACAGGAATATTATAAAACTTGAAGGTCTATAACATAATGCTTGATCGTGAAGCAGCTGTTCCTCTCGGAATATCCAATTGGTATGCTAGCTCCTCTGTTTTTGTTTCACTATTTCCTTCGCCACATTCGACTGCGTTATCTTCTCAGTTCCTTATGAAAGCTAAAACAACACTTCTTTTTAAAGGAAATATTGGCTCCAATTAAGTGTGAAAAATTTGAACGCCGTTAAAATTTAATGTTCTCCGACCATAATTTACTAATAAAGGCCCTTTCCCAGCGATCTCAGAAGACCCTAGGTTTAATCTAAGCTTGTGAATAAGATAGATCGTTTTGCACGTGTACGAGAAGTTACGGACAGTGCTGTGTGTCTGTCTGCCGCCGTCTGAACCGATTTCCCTTGGGCTTCAGCTTCACAGTTTTTACAGACGTGAACAATGTGATCTACTGGAATCAAAAGGTTTTCAGTGTGTTTTGCTTGCGAGGATTTATCAAGAGGCATTAGTGCAATGTCATTCTATTGAATTATGCAAAATTATTTATGCGTCGTCTGCTTCATGAGTTATATTTGATGCACTTAATACTTCAGGATTTGATTTTTCTCTTATCTTCAAGTGATCACTTGTCTATACCAAGATCCCTCTTTTTTCGTGAAAAATATTAATATATAAATATATTTAACATAAATATTAGTGACCACGGTTCAGATCGTACACGAAACACAAGATATTCGAGCACTTGAAAGCACTGGAAGTCATAATTGATTTTCCCGACATGAAATTATTTTCACACACTTACGAAAATAACGTTACATCTTTTAAGGTGAATAATTAGAAACTTTTTAATGTTTAAGAACACTATTACACAGTATTCAAACAAGAAAATAATTTTTACGTACTCGGGAAATCGAGTAATAGATAAAGGGTAGTATTGAAATAGACTATAAATCAATAAAAGAAGAATTAATATGTTGGCTAGACTCGTTTGTCTCGTAATGGGACCCTCTAATGGGCTAAAGTAAACAAGGTATTGAACCTTCGAGTTCCATTAAAGGTAAATAATTTCTTTACCAACTCTGAGAGTATTAGCGCCTGAAGAAGACTCTAATCCATGGAGTTCGAAATAATAAAATAGGTTATATTATTTAAACTTCGTCTAGTTCTTCGGTCATAAACATTACTTACGCAAGTAATAGGATAAGGAATGATGATACTAAAAGAATCGATATTCGTTAAATTTCAATGTACTTACCTTTCACTAACATTTTCCCAAGTCTGTTCATGCTTTATAACGTCTGCTGTTGGAACATCATCTTTAAATAACAAAAAAAAATTAAATTTATCTTCGTAGGTTAAATGGGTTTTGAGCCTCTGTATGTCTAAACTTTACTGTGGTTACATCGGAAACCATGATGCATCCTTAATCTTTTACAATATTATATGGCCTAACCCCTAAAAGGCTGCAAGTAATTAGGAAAAAATAGTTCCGTCTCCTTTTTTTGTCCCTCAACCTCTTCCTATCTATATTTTGTTTTATCACCTTGTTCTCCTTCAAGTCTGTGATTACCAGAGCGTCTCGAATAGCCTCTGGCCCGTATAGCTGGCGTATAATACAGGGATACATCTTAATTTACTTCGCACGCAACGCAGTCATTTGTCAGATTCCATAATAGAAACGTATCGCGCATCCTCATAACCTCCGCTTCTCTTTTTTTCCTCTCGCTCTCGCACTGTTCGTGTGAATGAGAGAGGTGGAAGGTGGAAAGCGGCCTGTGAGGCTTTGCAGTAAAGATGATGAAGTGGGATGAGGAGCATAGCCATCAACAATAATGAAAGAAGGTTAACGTTGTCTTTAGCAGATCTTTGTAAATTCGTATCAAGTAGAAAGGCAAATTAGGCGAGAAGTTAGCGCGCGTGTTCCAGGCAGTACTAAGAAATAATCACCATTATCACCAGCAATTCTTTATACACTTAGGAATATTTCGACTGGCGAAGCACTCTCGTTCACAGAATGCGAACAGAGGCTTTCTGCAAATTGTTTTAATAATGTGACAGATTTGATATTCGTCTTCAGAGAAGTCGCGACGTGTGTTCATAATCGTTAAATCTTTAAAACATAACTTTGTTGCATGATTTAAGGTTTTTACAGCGGTGAGTATGAAGATTTTTGTCTTCTGGTAGATGTTTACCAACGTTTCAGAGGCCATACTGCTGCCTCCGTCATCAGAGCGTCGAATCGCCCTGATGACGGAGGCTCAACAACCCAGAAGACAGAAATCTTCATATTCACGGCTGCAAAAACCTCAAATCTCACTCAACACAGTGTTGATGCAGTGGAAGACGAAACCATCATAAGATCATTGGCTGAGGTTGTCGTAATGATGATGTGACCTTAAAGGTCTGGTGTTGAGACTGCGTAGGTCGCTGAACGAAGGCAGATTTCTGACCCCTTCCTAGGGATTTAGATCCGTTGTCCAAACAATACCTTCAAATCGGCCACAACCTCTCCTTCCAATTTCTTACCCATTTAACCGTTCATGGTCATCCAGTCTGAATCGATGTCCGCTGTCGTGACTCTTGAGCAACTTGTGGGCACTACGCCATTGTCGCAGGTTGTAGCACTGTACCTCTGTTAATCTGTACTAAAAATTAGCCTTGTTCAGGTAAGAGTCCTCGACTTTGCCGACCTCTGCAAGGAGCGGCACTGGGTACAGTCGCCTTCACGTCACTGTAGCACAGGCGCTCTTGATCTCTCACTGTTTGATCGCGTAAGTGTCCCTTCCCTTGATCAAGGCCAGTTCTCTCCCACCTGTTTCAAACATATAATTTTAGTAAGCGATAAACGTTATGATGGAAATGTATAGAATTGTGAATGAATAAAAAGCAAATATATTTATAATAGAGACCTTATTTAAACCTCGTTGATGACTTTCCTCTGGATTGTATCGCCGTGTAGTCTAGTAGAAGGACCTCTGAAACGTTGGTAAACTTCAATAAGACTGCAGGGCTCTACAATTCAGAAGACAGACATCTTCGGACTCCGCCGTGAAAACATCGTGTCCTGCGCGGCATATTTCGTTATCCTAAGCAGCAAAGTTTCGGCATTTCCAATGAATCTTTCCTGGACTGTACCTTTCATTCTTTGAAAGATTGTTATGAAAGACCTAGTTATGGTGTACGACATAGGGAGGAGGCGGCTGTTGGGAGCCTTTAAAATAGGGGAGTGGGAGGGAAAAGAATTCGAAGACCTCCGCTGGGCCTGCGCCTCTTTCTGAGGTGCAGGTAGTTTAAAAGAATATTAGAATACATAGACTGACCTACCTGAGAGTCGAGAATGCAGGGTCTTTGTTATTGTTTCCTGAAACAGCACCAATTACTAACTTATGGCAAAAGTCACCGTATAATTATTTCAACCTCACTTCTGGCAGAATCTGGTTCGAAAGAGGTTAGTAAGGTTGAAGATCAAGCGGTTCCTTGGTTTACGCTCATTTAGTATTCTATGATCTGTTTTAGAAATCGATACTGACGATTCCTTCGAAACGAAATTAACACCAACTAAATTGCTGTAAGGAAATCAGTCGCGTGTCATGATTTACGTCCTTTAGAAAGCTCAATTTAAACTTTAAATAATCAGACCATGATCGTTCGTTATGACCTCTTAAATAGCCCATGGGCTTCTGAAGAATGGTTCCTTGTACTGAGGGTAGACCATGGTTTGGGGAATTTCAGGTTCTCACGGCGCGAACATGTCGACGGCTGTCGTCTGAGTTGTTTGAGAACAGGGTGTTGAGAAGGAAATTTGGAAATAACAACAAGAGAATCATTCATTAGGCTGGAGAAAGTTTCATAATGAGGAGCTTCATAATCTGTACTCCACCTAATATCAGGCCGCTTAATGAGGTCACAGCATGGAGGACGAGATGAGATCGTTCTAGCTGCCGGTTCGTGGTTCACATTTTAGGCACCGGAGTCCAGGCGAATCCTGCGTTAATATAATTACAACATTAACTAGCATCGTAACCTAACATTCCGCTCTGCATCGCTACACTGAAAAATGCAATTACGTTACCTAAGATCGTTCCAGCCTTATCATATGGATTTTGAGTGGGCTGTACGTTAGTCATCAACTCATGTGAAACATAATTCCTTGAAGTAGACCAGTGATTCTACAAATGTTTTACTCTGAGGCTCCCTTGCTATCAATAAATACCAGATAAACCCGCGTCTTTCGCTAACAATTCAAAGATCTGATGCACCTGAATGCTACTTACGAAGTACTTTTTCTGTTCAATTTTGAAATTTCCATCTAATATTAACTTTACTAAGCTGTTTGTTTGTATTATAAAGAGACCACAACTGGAAGTAACTTTACTTTGTGGTGTGGGGGGTGGGGGGGGGGGGGGGGGGCCTCTTTAGAAAGCGGTGACGTGTACTACAGTCTTTGTTGGTGAAAATTAAATAACTGGTCACTGCTCTGTTTTCGTTGATGGAAGAAGTCTTAAATTATGTAAGATGATCAAGATTTGTTCATTTCGAGTTTGGGCCTATGTGCTCTGTTGTTTTCGCTAGAAGCTTCAGTCTCTGCCCCACGTTTGATTGATCGCTCCTGTCATGGAATATTGTTTCTTCGGTTCGCAAGGCTATCCAATGGGCGTTAAATCAAGTGATGGTTATAGACGCGACTCGGATGCCATGTGCTGGTCCCTGTTTCTAAGTGTTTGAAGATTCGTTGCCTTGCTTACTAGAGCTCGCCATTAAAGGCTATCCTGGGCTAACGGAATCCAGTCCAAAAACTCATATCCTATTCCTTTTCGATACATTTTAATATTATTCACTTATACACTCTTGTACCGCCACGGTGGTCTAGCGGTTAGAACGCTGGCCTTGTAATCCTAGCTGTTAGAACGCTGGCCTTGTAATCCTGGGGTCTCGGGTTCGATTCCCGGCGGTGGCCGAATTTATAACTTGTGTTGGGCAAGGCCGTGGTCTAGGCAACACGGAGTTTTCCTCCGTGGCATCCCAACAATTACTCCATTCACACACAGAAGAAGGCAATGGCAAACCACTTCTGAATCATCTGCCAAGAACGTATATGAACAGGTCCCAGTCCGAGAAAAGGATGGAATGATCCTGTTCATATGGACCTGTCGTCAGACAGAACACTAAATAATAATAATAATAATAATACACTCTTGTGTTCTCCAAGACGACCTTTTCCTTCTGGCTTTCCGACTGAAACTGCCTATTTTTTTCAATCAATCTCTCTCGTGCATGATTTAGCCTCTATTCTATGTCCGGTCCACTTCCTTCTTCAGTTCATCACCGTAATAATATTTGGTTAAAGACAGACTCGTGCATATTATGACGAAAGCTCTTTCACTTTATCTAGAAAATAGTGTGATTCTTAATGTTGATAAAACTGCTATTATATAAAACAGTTAGTATTAACTTTCATTCCAAATTGTATAATAATCTTATTTCACGTGCCCATTGTGTTAACAATTTGACTGCAAGCTAATTTTCTTCAGCGCACTGACCATATATTTTCTCAAGGGTAAAAACGGTGGGTTTCATTCGTCATATTACGGCTTCTATTTCCACTGCTGATAGCCTCGGTGTTTTGTATAGAGGCGTTGTGCGAGCCAAATTGGATTATGCATCTGTTTCCTGGAGCTCTTTCACAACGACAAATTCGTCCAAAGTCAAAGGGTCACAACTAAATTTGTTGCAAAATGCTGGAGCAGGTGTTAGTGCGTGTGTATTGTAATGATTATAAAGGTATTTCAGCTACTCTGAATTTGCGAGCCCTTCGTTCCAAGAGGCTGCCTCTTCATGTCGGTTTTCCTATTAATGTTTTAAAAAGAACATTAATTGTTCTTCCATATTTAATTCTGTCCGTGTACATAGGATATCAGGACTACATTTATGACAAATCACATCTTCAAAGACAATCCGTCAGCAAGAAGCATTTCCACCGAAATTATATTTGCAGGGAAATTGACGATTTTAACTAACATTACGTTTCTTTCACGAACATTTTATAACATTAGTTAATAAACAGGCTTTCTTCCTCTAACACTGTTTATCTGTATTCTTTAGATTCATGTTGTACAGTTGTATGTTTTCTTTTCTTGCTTCTTGATTTTTTTTTATTTGTATATTTTATTTTATTTTATAGGCCCATAATTGTCTTTAAGATTTTCTATAATTGACCTTGTTTGTCTGCTCTCAAATACATAAATGAATGAAGTGTTTTAAATTGAGTTATATTAATTTATAAATTTTCTTGTTATTTTTGTCCCTTAGGCCGAAATTACTTCAGAACTTTTCTCTCAAGTCCATACAATGTAGGCTTGTGTTGTTTTCTTAAGCTTAAGCTCTCCAGAGAGGAAAGACGAAACATTTATACTTCCATTAGGCCTAATCTTTTCCAGAGTAGGAAAAAAAATTGTTTTTCAATGGTAGTAAAATATTACAAGAAATTATATAAGAGAAATAGACATTGATAAATAGACAGGCCTAATCCGATTGATGGACGAATGTGGGTAGGTAGGCAGAAGGGAAATTTCCTACGACTAGTCGCCGATGAAACACTTCGTATTGTGTAGAATAGTCGAAGTGATAGTTTTCACCCACACGCATTTTTCCGCAACTCAACACTATGAATCTTTTCATGACCGAACATACTTTCTTACACATTCTATACACATTCTAGCCCGTGGAACAGTTTTTGTTCTACCCGTTTCGCCCCTCGCTCTGAAACCTTTCTGAAAACCGTTCAGCGGGGGCTTTTACAAATTACTGTGTACCTGCCATGACAGATATATTGCCAGGCTGACATTTAACAAATGGGATGAAATTAACAAGCCATTTTGCTGAGGAGAAAGAAAGTATGGGTCAACCTCTCAAAAGTGACGAATACAATCGATTCGTTCCACTTGATTTTTAAAGTACTTCCAAGTTGTTTGCCATTCTGCAAGCAAGATTTCTTTTACAGGAATTACACGGTTTGAAGGTATCATTCACGCCGACCTTTAGGGCGCTTTTGGAGTGAATCCCACATTATTGAAAAGGTATTCGTCTTTTATTATGCATTTGTGAGGATTTTATGAGATGGGGCCTAACAATTGTATAGATTGTGAACAAGCAGGAGGAACTGAAATTTATGTTTATTAGATGCAAATGAAAGCAGACCAATTCGTCTCAACTGTACTGCTTCCATCTTACCATCCACTTCAAATTTTATCTGTTTCTGTGTAAGATTTGAGGTTTTCACAGCGGTGAGTATGAAGATTTCTGTCTTCTGGGTTGTTGAGCTGTGTACTCTGAATCGCCCTGATGACGGAGGCAGTATGACCTCAGAAACGTTGGTTAACATCGACCAGACTACACAGCGCAACAACTCAGAAGACAGAAATCTTCATACTCACCGCTGATAAAACCTCAAATCTTACAGGAATCTTCTTTATCTGTTTCTGTTTAATTTCTAGCCTTTGTCGCCACGAAACGACGTGTCCGTAGGTTGTGTACAGCAGACAAGCGCTGGTCCTTCTGCTTGGCGATTGCAGACAATTTTTACATTGTGAAAACTCTACGCTTTATATTGCCACACAAATGGTGTTAGACGTTGTAGGAGTTTCATAATTTTTTTTGTTTCACTTAATATAATTGCAGAGATTGAACAAAGGCAGATGAATGTTTTGGGACTTGCCCCACATTTATGAAATTGAGAACTAGGCTACGATATTATGGATAGGAAGTCTCAAGGCAGGATAAATCTTGAGAGACCTGCATACATCTCAAGGATAACTTACTAACAAGATTCACAAACAAATTCAACGGATCTTTATGAGGTCCAAATATTTTCAAGAGCATTTTCTTTTTTTAAAATTTGTAATTTACTGTGTGTTCTTACCTCAAAGTAAGAGATGTTATACGCTCATAAAAAGTAGACCTAACAGGCACAATTATTGTTATTAATGTTATATCATAATCTCCAGGGTTTGAAAAGTACACGGGATGTTGACAATTTTTGGAATTAATAATCCTGCTTCTAATTTCATAATGAATATTTTTTTTGTTATTGTTCTTTCCAGATAAGCCAGGCATCAAGTTCTTAAACATTATCTGAGAATGTATAAACAAACCTCTGTAACAAAACACTTTTTTACGGACGAGTTATTATTAAATTAGATTAAACCTATTAAAATTAGACGCGTTTCGACCTAAGAGGCCATCACCAGTGAACGAAGGAGCTACGTTAGTTAAACAGGTAATTATATGGAGTTTGGTGGTTTTTCCTGTTCGTCGTGCCGTGGAGTGTAATGGCAGGGTTTGTTTAGTTATCGATTCGCTGTACGATGTGATCTTGGCTCCTTAAACCCAAATGCGTCTGGTTTTAATATTTTATTCTGTTTTAATAATAATCAATTTGCGAAAAGTGATTATTGGTACAAATCGTCGTTTGTATTGATACCTCACGGAATGACACGATACAAATTTATCGTTATATGTATTTAGTTTTCTTAACTTTTATTTACTAATCGAACAACTAATTTATCGGTCTGTCCAACATGCTGTGCAATATTCTTTATTGCATTTGCATAACCTCCCAACAAATTTACCTCAACATAAAACAAAAACTTAATTTCGAGTATCAGTTCCAGTCCTCTTGCTAAGTCAGGATAGACTAAACTTTTGGCTTATTCTGCAGCAAAATTAGAATTCAGCGCAGATAAAAAACTGTTCATGAAGTGACCTAACTGGAACCAAAAATTCTAAACTGGTTTGGTGCTGTTAAGTCTTGTTTAGCGTGTGTATTGTTTTTAAGGAGAAACTGGCTGAATAATGAACACTGCGCCGGACTTCGTCTTATCCTACGGGTAAAAACCGCAGGGATTTTCGTCTGTTCCTCTTACCGTGTGCAAGTTTATCCTAAATGCCACTTTAGCCCCTGGTACATCGCCGGACGACGTGTGATGGTATCAGGTCTCCAGCTTTCAGCAGCTCTGTGAGCCATTCAGCGCCCCCTGCAGGAGAAAGATGCATAATCAATTTGTGATGAATTATTCATCGCCAGTCGCCTTCACATGGCGAGTTACACAAATAGCCTCAGTGCACTAGTGATGCAAGTTGATTGGGTTGTGTTTATTAGTGGATCTGATGTATCTTTTTACCTATATAATAATATGAATTAACATTTTGTTCTCTCTGATGGGAGCGATTACTCTTTTGGATTAAAGAAATCGAAAGAGTGGAACAGTGCAAAAATTCAACAGGCTAGTTTATATGGCATTTGAGATTTTCACGGCGGTGGTCGTTTGGAATGTGGTGCTATGAGTAATGTCACCGTGTGGATTCGCACGTTGTGACCAACGTGTCGGAGGGGCATTTTGCCCCGGATGCTGAAGATGGAGGGAGAAAGTTCATTCGAAACGTTAGCAACCAACACGCGGCGTCATATCTCAGAAACCCACGATCTGAAGGCTAATTTTAGTGACAGAATATGTTTAACCCTCTTAAACCGAAGCTCGTCTAAATAATATTTAACAGTCGAATCCATTTTGCAGAGAAAATAACACATCATTACAAAGATCTGGTTAACGCTATTTCAGTATAAATTGTTTTTTGCGTCAATCGTAAGAGATCCGTAAATACAAAATGTACAGCTCCTGATTGTTGAAGCAGGTAGTACATGCAGTTCCCACCGGATTTTAAAGTGTTAATATATGACCTCGGACCGCTGGGAAATATTGCTTGTGGTTTAGTATTCCGCATGGGACATGAAAGGATGCAAATTTTCTTTCTTTGTTGTGTTGTGTTGTCTCGTTTAGGTCCAGGACTTGCGACGAGGTCATGCTCCTTTCAAATACCTAAAAGAAGTTCCCTTCAGAATTAGTTTTTAAACGGATCAGCCAACAGGGTCTTATCCTTGTCATTCGAACGATGAGTTGTTGGCCAATTTTCAACGGAGTACGAAAAACGTTATCTTCTGTGGGAACCGGAAGTCTTATCTGATTCGACAGTGCCTAAAAGATAAATTTCTTTTGGTTTTAAATCTTTGTATTTATGTCTACGCACATACTTATGTCCCAAATTTCTTACATTACAAAGTATTCAAATATTACATACAGTTCTTCACTAGATTAGATACATAAACTGTTTTTAAATAATATGATTCAGTAGATAAAATATTATTTAATATTTTATTATTACGTTGTATGCACGGTGATGGGGTACAGCAACTACAAAGAAAATAAGGCTAGATGAAGTAAAGGAGTTCACAAAACTTTAGAGAAACTTTTTTTAAAATTTAAAAAAATGGTATTACATGCTTAATGATATAAAGAGTGAATATTTGTGTCAGCAATAAATTAGCATCAGTCCCAACGAGGTATGCAGAACGATCACGTCCCACGATACAAAAATTAAATTAGAAGCAGGCCCGCTCTTGTGTAAGACTCTCTCCCAACCTCTTCCGTGACACTAGAATCAAGGTCTTCCTAGTTGCTAGGCCGCTGATCCTGTTAGTTGCGCAAAAGCCGTGCAGATACGAAGATGGTGTATTCACGAGCAAAACGTGTGTTCATTCTCTTTTATTTCTTCGCATCGAAATCGTTTGCTGTTCTTCTTGAAGCATCCTGACAAGAAAGTGCCGAAAAAACAACAGTACACCGATTGGCAACAAAATTTCGAGACACAGGAAATGTTTTTCTGTGACAAGTCCTCATTGAGCGGCAAAACGGTGTAAGTTACAGCCGTGCCGATTATCGGAGGTTCATCGGATGTGCGAAGTCCGTGACATATCCATCCGCACGACAGAAGGAACGAACGAACATCACTCGGGGTTTTCTGTTTATTAGCTGGCGACTTAAAGCCGATCGTAAGAGCATCGCATGACATGAAAAACACTGCATTTCGGATATTTACTGGCATTAGTGTCACAATTGTTTGATATACGAGTATTGGACCCTGTTTCGAAATTGATTTAAATACTAATATCTCATGTTCTTAAGGCGGCTTCACGTTGAGCTGGCCACCAACTTGCTGTCTGTTATGTGCACACCCGGTATAGTCTATGGATTGCGAGGAATGTGATGATGTTCAGGACAGAAATGATTAATGGATTAATACGTGTTAACGAAGAGTGTGTTGTACGCTACGAACCCAGAATTTGCATATATGAACCAACAAAACCCGCGAGATTCCTCAGGATTAACCTAAGTGTTCTCTTATATATTCAGAGTAAACGAAAGCTGTTTCACTCTTTAGGCTGTGAAGTATTTTATTTGACCAAATAAAACACGTCACTAAGTTACATAGCTCACTTTTGGTTGCAGCACGTGTGCTGGGGGAGGAGCGATACCCGTGGTGCTGGTTGTCATGGTTACAGCTTCCTCCCTCGCGAAGTTACATCTCCATAGCAACCACAGGAAGGTGTGGATTGGATGGGGAAAATGCTGCAAACTATAGGTACTGTACCCCTCACTTACACATCTTGTTGTTATTGTCACGTGTAAATAAACAAATTTAATTTCCTATTAAAGGGAATGAAATATTCTAAATAGGACTCTGAAAATTTGAAATTCTAATAAAAAGAAACGCGAATTGTGACAAATACCTGAAACAACCATGTCATCCTAAATTAGACAAATGCATCACACTGCTTAGCTTATGTATCATTTTGTATCTTTCAGGCCAAAAGTGTTGTGTGGCACGACTAATTGTTTTGATGCAAACTCCACTAGTCCGACCAACTGTACATGCAGTTAATAATAGATAATAATTTTGACTCCGGTCATTACTGTCTCAAAGGTTTGCATGACTAACACGTTGGTTTTACTGAAGGTGGGGGGGGGGGTGTCTAAGAAGTACATATAAGGAGTGGCTTCTTACGTCATAACATTCATTTCTGGCTTTTGCAGAATTTGTTTAATTTGTGTTACGATATCATTTTTGTTATTAACTTAACGGACTGAGAATGGGACGAAAGTCACGTGTAGCTGGACTTTCGCAACCCCGAAGAAAGCTCTTAAAATCTATGTTTAATAAAATAGAGATAAATGTGCTAACAGTCGTGGTGCCTTAATTAAAAATCTTGATTTGTATTCGTGGGGGGGATCAATTTCGAAACTTTGTCGAGAGACGAAGGATTTTGTGATATTCCTCAGAACATCCAGGCAAAGTTTGGGATGCTGTTCTAAAACAGCTCACGACTACTACATTCTGTATCATTTCAAACTCATCATTCGTAATAATTTAGAGAATCTACGCAACAAAACCAAATCAGTTTATCGGATGTAACACAACCAATAACGCTGTGGCTACACTAAAGCATCTCGCAACAAATATTTTCGGCAAAGCGTAAGTATAACCACGCATTGACCTCTGATTTGGAGGTGGTGAGTGATCACCTTCGGGCTTTATCCTATTCATCCCCGGCGAAATAGCTGCCGTGTCTGTTGGCTAGGGTGTTAGGTGGACCTCAGAGTCGGCTTGGACATGATGGCTAAGAGAATAAAGCCTGTCCCTTTCTGCCCTCGAACCCCAGTCGCCCAGACCGTAGCCAGTCGCTGAGCTTTCTCGTACCAAATTAAGAAAATGGAAGTCGCTTTTAGCAGTCGGGCGAAAGACGTAAGGTGTGCTGTGTGCTTTGACAGATCTGAGCATTTCTTGTTGTGGATGTTTTGAGACAGTCCCATAACTCCCTAGTATAACGTGACTAATCGGGTCCAAACATTTTCTAAATGCCATAACTAAAATACAACTAACAATATTATATTCTTGTTTGGACCGGAATTATAATTAATTGCTTATTCATTGACTATGACAATTATTTCCCTTTGTCGGAAGAGAGCGATGAAAGAAGGCAGATAGCCAGATTGAGCTGTGTTCCGAGATGTATCAACTTTTGTATTTAGAAAACTATATACAGTTTAACTTTTGTTTGTGTAAGCCATTTATCTGACATCAGCGCTGGATTGGCCACCTCTACCGTTCGCTTGGTTGATTCCTTCTATACTACGATATAAGATGATACCGGAGAAGCTAAAATGCTTGAAATATTTAAATAATTAGAGACAGCAGGTTCACATAATGGGGACTGTACCTGGTTTGGTGCCGGGACGAGTCAATCAGTAAAATGCGTAGTAAGGACTGGGCGATCTGAATTCTATTCCTGACAGTGATGGGGATTTTTCGGTGGCGGAATCCATAACCTTGTGGCCAGTGGCACCAGGAGATATTTTTACCGAGGTTAAGTACACTACATTATTTACCCGCACTTCGCTTAGACACAAGGATATCTGTAGTCCTACGTTTTATGTACATGTGTTGATTAGAACACAAACCAGCTTAGTATTTCAGTGGGTCTCCTCTACATCTCCAGTCACAGCAATATTTCCACTCGTTTTATTTTAACTGTAATGAGCATCCTGTGGTCTCATCCAACGCTGAACGACGACTACAGTCAGCAGAGCGCCATTAAATACTCGTAACATACGAACGACTCAAACACGTC
Source organism: Zootermopsis nevadensis (assembly GCF_000696155.1). Next base: position 128,184 of record NW_019059867.1, on the reverse strand, counting down.
ATAAATCTATATTCTTTTCGTACACAATGTTTGGGTGCTTTGACTACTGTTTCTGAGGTTGAAGAGCGTAAAATGATCTTACCTAGTCTCAGGTTCTTAGAATGCATTAAGTTGTTCTTATAAATAATGCAGTTTGATTAGGCATATTGCTTAAAACATTTTATTGTTAGTTTATTAAGCGATGATTTCTAGTCTTAATAGGTTAACTTTCGCATGTTTCGACAGTATACACGATCACCAGGGGCTAAAACACGATGAAGTGGTTATTACGTATGCTTATTAACTTTCATGTTCGAAACAACCGCTTCATTACATTTTAGTGCCATTTATGTTGGCACTTACTGTCGAAATGTCATTTTAATAACGTCAAAGAAGAGCTTTTTCCTGTATTTCGTTTAATAGGATGCTGAATTTTACATTATAATAACCGAATTGCTGATTGCTCTCAGACGAATGTCTAAAGGTTGTGTGAAAGAAACAAATACTTACCCTCTCTAAAATGCAGCTCCGTTTACTGATAAGGTACTACAGTCACATGTTGTAGTCGATACGATATTAAAATATAGGCTTAACACTGAAGGGAAAAAATATCAAATCAAGCAACAACTTTCTACAAAATTAAAGAGAAGTAACAATGGGCCCTATGCATTATGAAAGTTTAGTGGCTTCCAATTGTTTCGTCACGTAGTCCTTCACAACAACCGTCGTATATTCTAACTTGAGAACATTAGTCTTTTTTTTTGTATTACAGCAGGTGATCTTACCTCGTTTCTTTCTTTCTATTTCCTGAGCCGTATTCCGTACATTCTTTTCTGCAGGTGACTGTACCACATTACAGTCTTTTACAAAGGCCGTTGCAATTAAACCAGCAGTCGGCTTTTAGTTGGTTAATGCACAACATCCACACGGTAGCGCTCCATTTCCACATCAAGCGTTTCAGAGATCGGCACAAGTCTCTCTTTCACGTTGTGCGGGACTGCAGCACAACATTCGAAGGCATCGGACATTTGCCCTGATGTGTGCAGTCATCTTGTGACCGCGAGCCTTTCAATTCCGTCAGAGCCAGTTCGACACTGCAACCTGAGTGTTTTATAACAGGGAATAAAGGCATCTTCTTTCAGTTTCTCTCTCTCTCTCCACGACCACCAGGGGCGTTGTATATTGTCGCTGTCTTCTGCGCGTACGAGCGATTTGTAGAATTCTGTCCTTCTCCGTACTTTTGTTTCACTGGATCCTTGTTGCTTCTATCGTCAGTCCATTTCCTTCTGAAAAAGATGTGAATTAACTGAGTTTTGGACATATAAGTTTACCATTTATGGGAATAACAAGTTGAATTGGAGATGGTAGATATTTTATTACGTCCGATTTCAAGTGAGATTTTGAGCTGTTTGAATAAAGAATAATGTACATCCTCTTTTAGACTCAAAGTTTTTTGTTAATCGCCTGTAAGTCCAGAATGTGTCCTGTTTATATTTTTGTATTCTAGTTTGAGGAACCGCGTAGTTCTGTCTGTAGGACTTTACAAGCATTTCGGCGCAACATACCGTCTCATTAGTCTGAAGCATAAAATCTCAACCTTAGCGCCATGAAAATCTCAACTCTGATACGGTATAACCAATTGTTTTGTTCACTGCGAGAGTTTGAAAGTATTCGCTTTGAGTTGCTGTTGGGTTTCTGGCTGTCACGACAGATTTTTTGATGTCTTGTATATTTTGCAGATGAATGGTGGTAATGGTAGTCCGCGCTCAATTAGGCCAAAATTACCTCCTTCCAAATTCTTATATACGCACTTTGAAAAATATCTTTGTACCACATTCGAACTATGTAAGTTCTACATTTTAGGGAGCGTTGTTAAATATGCTTAGAACAAGTCAATAACAGTCGAAACTAGTATATATTTAACATATTTTAATGAACGATATGGAAACCGAAGATGGCTGTCTTCTGGGTTGTTGGGGATCGTAGTCTGGTAGAATTTTAGCTCCATCACCAGGCGCCCTGAAACGCTTGTATGTTCCAGAACACACTACGCAACATACCAGAAGACGACCGTCTTCGAATAATTACTGTTTAAATGTCTAATAAATAAGAATAACTAAATAATAAATAATCTAAATATAATGTAAATAAATACACATATAACGAATACATTAATTATACAACAAAGACCATGGATCGAATTGGTCGTGGTAAATTTATGGTACTATCCTGACATTTGTGGCGTGACCGTGGAAAACCACGAACAGTCTCAGTCAGAATAGCTGATCTGTAAGCCGACATTTTTATGTGGGACCTCCCGAATACGAGGCACGCTTATCATTACCAGCCCTCTCCGCTCTGTGTCGTCTTTTGTGAAGATGCGTGAGTGACAAAGGTAAATAAGACAATTTTGAAATGGAGCAATGTTATATCCGTAGGCCGTGTAATCTGTTGTTTGTCAGCTTTCTGTTTAATCGCGTAAACCGCTGAAGTAGTTAGCATTTAAAACATACAATTCATGTGAAAGAGGATTACATTGGTATGAGAGACTTAGCTCTGTTAAAAATTGGACAAATGGTAATCTGTCGTGTTAAAAAGGGCCGGGTTACCAAGGCAACAAGCTAAGCCGTTCTTTTGTACTCGTGTGTCGGCCTATACGTGTGCCTGTTTCTATTTCCCCTCTCCCCGCCCGAAAGTGCGTCCACAGCCTTCTGTTATGTAATTGCTGAGGACATAAGTGATATATGTCGGTATGTGACTCAACTGAATATATTTTCATTTCGTCTCTTCCACCTGACACGAATTACGCTGTCTGACCTAAAGAGATATTCATTTGTTGGATTGAACGACGTGATTAATAGCTGGGATTGTATTTCGCCCATTGAGCAACGGGTCATAACCAAATTTAAGGCACTCTCCTGGCAAGATATTCTGTCCAGAGGCCTAGATTTTAACGCGGGATATTCCTAATTCGAACTATTTTTGCTAACTATTCAGCCAACGTTTGGTTTAAGATTTGACATTAATTTTGAATATACAGGTCCTTTAAGTCACATTGTGAAGCTTCAACCTGTGCAGAAAGATTAATATAGTCCATGGAACACAATTCTTGAGAAACTGACATTCGCTCAGCCCATCACTGGTCTCCCGTCTAGAGCCAACTGAGTTTAATCCAAACCTCACGCTCTGTTTCTTCAATACCTATTTCAAGCGCGTTTAAAACTCTGCCGAAATCTTTATAGAATCGTTCTGTCTCTCTGTCGGTATGCATGAAATAACTCGAGAACCGATTGCAATTAAATGTAATTATTAGTTATAACTGTATAATAATATTAAATGAATCTAAAACAGAAAGGATATAAGAATAGGGACACAGTCCAAATGTCAGAGAATAGGGTCCTCGGAGAGCTTTTGTTAACGGTGAAACGAACTTTTGGGTCCCATGCTCTAATAAAACAAATAATTTATTGAACAGATGATCGAGTAACAGCTTATCAAGGAAAACTGGGTTCCATGGACTTTGTTCTGTTGCACTTTTGGGTCCCATGCTCTAATAAAACGAATTATTTCTTGAACAGATGAGCGAGTAACAGCTTATCAAGGAAAACTCGGTTCCATGGACTTTGTTCTGTTGTTGGTAGTAAGTAGATGGCATCAATCGGCAATCAGGATTTCCTTGCTTAAATCCACACCAACCTTATGCCTCTATCTACACGGTGTCTCTTCCTTTCAGAATTACGGACTATAATTTTTTCCTTATTTCGTCTCATGCATTCCTCTTTGATGACCCTAATGTCGTCTGGTGAAGTGACCGGTTTACGAAGTTCCTCGCAAGCCTCTTGTTCGGAAGCAGTCAGTACTGCTACTTTGTTTGTGATAATTTAAGTAGTTAATTTATGTTGTCACTTAGCTCCTTTTCTTACAAAACCTCGCTGTAAGATTATGATGACTCAACGATCAACACACACGTTTCAGCGATGCTCTTTTGTAATTTTTATACTGGTTTTTGTTTCTGATTTCTTTTGTTGTGTGGCTGTGGGAGGGATTTCATTGTTGGATGGTAGTGATGAGATTTAGGCGCAGATAACAATCAGTGCTTTCCATTATTAAAGCGTCTGGGTGCTGCAGAGTAATCCATTATTAATAAGCGGGAATTATCAATGGCGTCTGCTTTAGTCCCACACGGCCTTTTGTCAACATTAGTTAGCACAGATTACACCCTATTAATCCCGAACGGTTAACTCCAGGATCGATGTTTGCCATCAAGGCGAAAATAATTTCAACATATAATGGGGAGAGACGAGCAATGAACCAACAGAGGAATACAGTATGTTCCAAAATTTATGCCCACTTTCTGTTGATTTTTTATCCATAGTTTATGCTATTCAACAGTTATTATTAGACGGTAAAACCAAGGAATATGAGCGGAATATATAGCACGTATGGGGCAGGAGAAAAATTATAGTCCTAAATTTTTATGAGGAGGGAAGAGCCAGCTAGGAAGACAGAAATACGTAGAAGAATAATATTAAAACGTGTCTTGTAAAAGTATGTTGGAGGGTTTTGGGCTGGATTAAACTTGCTCAGGATAGGGTTCTATAATAGGCATTGAATTCAGCTGAGCTATGTAAAATATCTGCCTTCTTATTTAATCATCAGGGTGCTGTAGTTATGATTTCGGCAGGGAAATCGACTGTCGTGATTGGAGGTTTTAGTTATTTTCCTCTGCGAACGTCATTGAGAGTACCCTCAATGGACCAGAGCCGCTCCCACGCCATCCCTTCAGATTTAAATCAAAATATATCATCCGTCCACACCACAAACTCGACAGTTGATATGACTGTTGGGTAATTTAATTTTAAACATTTAACTACAGATATTTGACCGTGTTTCAACAGACCATGATTATATTATAGTTTTGAAACAGTTCCTTTTCTTTTAGCCATATCTTTCACGTGAGTCATCATTGAATAGGACCCTCTGCAGCCATCTTGATATTATAAGCTAACCTATTTGCTGCATCCAGGGGACAGTGTTTAGTTACTGTGCAAATGTCAGACGAAGTAAGTTTCTTCCCAAATAACGATGTTGGACTACCTGACGAAATGTTACACATCTTGCTCAGTGTCACCATAAAATCGATTACTGAAATGCTCTTGGTATAAAGAAATATTAGTTCGAGATTCAATCATCAAATAGAAAGACTACGTAACAGTAGCTGACAGTTTTTATTATCTGTTTTGATATATGATTGGGCTATTCGTCGTAGACGACTCATACATAGTCATAAGGGTTTGTTAATGCAAAAGTGAACTACCGCTACGTATAGCAGCCTATTTAGTTTATATTAGGGCATTGGTTTATTTAGATATTTTCCTACCTTTTACTTCTAAATGAGTCGTAAGTTTCGTTCTATCTTCATCTTTTCTATAAACGCCAGGATGCTGCAATTCATTTTGAATTGTAATTTTTAAAGTGGCCGGGCGTAGGCTTTTGTATTCTAACTTTATGAAACGCAGTTCACGAGAATCTCATAGTCTTTTAGCTGGACAATTTACTTCCCACATTTTATGTAACCAGACTGTTCATGGTTGTCTTCACAAGCGTCCACCATTGGACCGCATACAGATCACTTAAATTTAGTCCACAACCTCACATATTACTTTTTAGGACCAACTTTAATATTACCCGTTCATCTGCGTACACTTTTCCGAAAGGTTCTGCTTACTTATAGGAACTCTGTGTTCAAGATATTTGACTAACAGTTTACTTAATTAATTTGAAATTGTTTGATTTTATATTCACTTGTACCGAAAGGTTCTGCTTACTTATAGGAACACTGTGTTCAAGATATTTGACTGACAGTTTACTTAATTAATTTGCAATTGTTTGATTTCATATTCACTTGTCATTTTCTAAATTCCAGTTCGTATTTAGTGACACGTCTCTGACCTTTCAGAAATACACGGAACGCAAGACTGGATGAAACGTCGTGTCGTAATGTAAGACTGGCTAACAAGCAAATAATCCATAACTAACTAACGACCTCCATAGAACAGAGTCTTTGAGAATCTAATAGGACGATTAGCTAGTCAAGAAATTCCCATATTTTAAGAAACTGGAAGGTTTATTTCCAAGTTCCTGTGCTGAGCCAGACGTAGCCCATCTACAGTTCCAAGCTCAAGTTCCATAAAATTCATGCTTGTATTATTCTTCCACCTAAGCCTTGGTCTTTCTACTTATCTCTTTCTTTCAGGCCTTATAACCAAATTAATGAAATATAGAGTTATAAATGAACTCGCGTAGCCCATCTACAGTTCCAAGCTCAAGTTCCATAAAATTCATGCTTGTATTATTCTTCCACCTAAGCCTTGGTCTTTCTACTTATCTCTTTCTTTCAGGCCTTATAACCAAATTAATGAAATATAGAGTTATAAATGAACTCGGGACCTCACACATGCCACTTCCTGACGTTAGCAACCATAACGACTGAGAATCCGGCATGCATGAATCAGTAGAGAAAAGACTGCTGACTGTGTTAATTTATCTGTCTTAAGTCTGAAATATTCCGTGCTTAAGTGTTTTATGTTTCAGTCGAAACTGAAATTTCTGAAGGTGGAAGCTTTCTTTCTAAATAGTTGGTCGTAGCTCGACATTCAGACTGTAATGACATTTTATAAATCTGTTGCCTTTTTTTTGTACTGTTTCGAATTCTTTAGATTTTTAGGCCGGTTTCGTTTACAGCATTTTGTAGTACGCTGATTTACCAGTGCCTAGAAATTCTTGTCTGTCTACATCATCGAACTGAAGTATTGTGCTAGAACAGAGCGTACTCGGTCAAGGCATCTTGTATCTGACAGAATTGCATTCTTGTGGTGTTCCGCGGTCAGAATAGGCGAATACTGCGACTATACCGTGAAATAAGCCACTGCCATTGCCTTCATATTCGTTCCTTGTTCTCTGTTTAGGCTGTAACCACCATCTGAGCTTCAGAGCTTGGATAGTTCAGTCAGCTTAGGGGCCAGACTACAGGTTTCGATTACAAAAAGAGTCAAATATTTTTTATTCGGCAATGCGTCCACCCAGCCTCCGGGGGGATCTTTTCCTGGTGATAAAGCAGCTAGAGAGTTAAGCTAATTACTCACCTTTATCTGGTGCCGAGGTTAAGAATGCGTGGAGTTGTATTCTATCTACACTTCACCGTAAGTCTTCGTGGTGTGGAATTTAATTACGCACCAAGGACAACTTTACCGTTACCCTATCATATTATCTGTTTTACGATAACCTTGAAGTTGATGTAGGGTGTTAAAACAATCAGCTGAAAAGCTAAACCACATTATAGCGCGTGTTCTCTCACATGGCATCTGCAGAAGGAGAAATGCCGTTTTCGCTTTGTGTGGGTTTCGTTATAATAAGAAGGGCCCCGTCTTGATTGACAGGACTGACCACAGTGGAAAGCGATACTGCAGCTTTTCATATTGTATACAAAACGGAGAGGTCGTATTAATATTGGGTTAAACAATTGGGGCTGTCACTTTCTTAAGAAGGACAAGGAAAATTATTTGTTTCTTTTTTCATCCCATAAAAAATGTAGGTTGTTATAAAGAAGGTGAGATTGGTATGTGAGAAGGATAGAGAAGTTGAAAGTATGATGGAAGGGAGTAAGAGGAAAGATTTGAAGAATTTCGTAAGGTAAACTGCGATAGAGGTGGGGATAGATCGGGTATTAAAGATGGTGACGTGGGTAGGAGAGAGAGAGAGAGAGAGAGACACGGACAACGGACAAAGAGAGAAATTCTTGCATCTTCCCCGTAGAGCTTCAGACGAACTGTCCATCAATTATTCGAGGCGGCTGCTTCTCAATTGTTTAAAACTGTGACAAGTAAATAATAAAAATAAGAGTAGAGAACTAGTCTTGAATGATATATGTTTAAATAAAAATCCTGTGTTGAACTTGAAATGACATTGTTACAAATAAGTTTTTGAGTCTCTGTAACAGGAACGAGTATCAATATTTACATGTTGGGTTGAAACTGTGTTCGTACTTACACTGCAGCAGACCGATGACAAGGAATAAAAAATGGATCCTTCTAATTGGATGTGAGTAAGGAATGAAAGACTGCCGAAAAGTTGTAGTCCTCCAGCTTGGATGTTCGGAGGGAGATTGATGACCCCTGCCTATAAAATAGAACCATGTTATGAAATGTTAAGTAGAGTTTCGGATTCATTAGTGCGCTTCTATAAACGCACTTGCGTAAAAGACGAGGAATCTATGACCAGCTGAACGACTGATATCTTTTCGAGAAGGACTCCGCTGCATCGAAATAGTTATAATTAAGTTTACTCTTTGTGCGTTGACCATAATTCCTAAAACTCTGTTTTAATTTGCAAATTAGACAAATGCAGTCGAAAATTTCACTAATCTTCAAACATTCGCACCGTCGTCATATTTGTAACCGTTGATACATAAACAACATTTGATACAGAATTTGTGTTTATGTTTATTATGTATCTTCGTGAAATAATTTGACTTTTAAACTCTAATGATTTGTTACTTATTGCTGTCAGGTTTTAGCAACAGTTGGTTTGTTAATACGTTAAGTAATATACCATTGTTTGTATTTATTCCAATCTTTTTAAACGTTCTAACTTTTACAACAGATTTTCTTAATTTTTAATTTTCATTTAAACCAAACAGACGCTGTGTAACGTACTCATCGCGACATTTCAGACAACAGATTTTCTTAATTTTTAATTTTAATTTAAACCAGACAGACGCTGTGTAACGTACTCACCGTGACATTTCAATAGTTTTATTCAGTGTCTTTATTAATATTCTTTGCTGTTACCTTTTTCCACGACCACTTCCTTCCGCTTAAACCAATCATTTCATTACGTATGAGCTATGTAGTCGAAAAAGCTTCATAAAATGATTAAACGAGAATCAGCCAATCGGCATGTTTTCTTGGGCGCTGCATTCGAGTACATGCTAAACAACATTCTCTTAATGGTTTGCGCATTATATATAGCTGTGTATCTTGAGTCCGTCCGAAGGGGCGTGTCCACGGCGGCACAGTAGGGATGCGTCTCTTATAAGAAACATGCTGATTGCTGATGTGGCTCAGACCACCAGTGCGTTGCAGCAATCCGCACTTCACATTACGGAGGAATGCTTTTAGACGCAAAATAAAACAAATGTATATACCCTTAACGTTGCTAACGAGACAGAATTTAGCACAAATTGCAACATAACAGTTGGATGCCCAATTCAGATTTAATTTTCTCACTGCGGCTAGTCTTAAGTTTCAGAGATGCTTGCTGTCTTCATTATCAGGGTGCATATGGCTCTGAAATGTTGGTAAACTTATATCAGACTACACGGCGTAACAACCCAGAAGACAGCCACCTTCTTGTCGTCGTCGTGAGAACGTGAAATCTCGATTGTTTAAGTTGGTTGAACGAATTCTTTCCCAGGTGGAAATTCTGTGTATTATAAAATGAAACAATGAATGTGAATGATTGAATGGTGGATTGGAAAGGGTGACGTCAGGAAACAATAATAACTACTTGGCTGTACTCTAGTACTGAGCATTTAAATCTGTCAGGATAACCATCATGCGGGTAAAGAATCGAACCCGGGTTCTTCCTGACAATAATGATTAATGCATAATTTTGTCTGTGAATCTTAAGCAGCCTGTAGATGATTGTTTCTGTTATACTGAGTACAGTTTACGAAAAGTCGAGTAACTGATAGTTGTGTGACGTAACTTTCTGCAGAGTTTTCTTTCTTCTGTTCTGAACTAAGAGCTGTCCGTATCAACTGATGGCGCACGATCTGATCGTGAGGTCGCCACAGATCGCGCTGTTCCCACAGGTAAAGCAGCATTACACGGCTGATGAAAGTTTCGTTCGCAATGAAAGATAAAAGACTTGTCTTCATATGTTGAAACACTTATAAATTTTCAACTCTGTGAACCTTAAGATTTCTTTTATTGTCATTTTTATTCTTCATTCTTTTGTATCGTATAGCCGTAAGTGTCTCCGACGCGAATATATTTTATTAGATTTATCTTTTTTGTTTGCAGACATATTCGTGCCTAGTTTTCCAGCATTTATGTATGAGTCTCAAGTGTGGCCACATGTTGGAAGAAGTGTGTTCTGTTTCCACAAAAAGCGAAGGAAAAGATTTTATCTGCCGTGTCTCTACTGAAGAATATCTCACTGCAAAATCATCTCGTGAAATAAGGTTAAGGTCCATATATCTGCTATCTTTACAGCATCTGAATCTATCATGATTTCAGTTCCATGAATTCAAAAGTGAAACTGTGATAGGTTATAGATCTATATGTCTATGATAGTTTATAGATCTATAGTTCCTAGTAACTGAGCTGTGGCTCAGTCCTGTGTCGTGGAAGTACAAAACGTTAACAGGCATTTCCTAGGACTGCCAAGATGTCACGTGTTTTCATCAACAAGAAAGTAATAACATTAAAATATAACAATTCCTTTAGCTGAAGCTGTGGAAATTTTTTAATGTCCACGGAGGTTCATAAGCTCTATGAATTTCAGACTCCAGTGCTAGGTGGATGTGAACGGTCTTTTCCAATTGCTGATTGCTTTTCACCCAGGTATAGAGCCTCTGGTACCCATTGGAAATTATGCTTGTTGACGAAGACAGCATTTCCATACTACAGAGAATCAAAGACCAATCGACTATCTCATTCTTGGTCCTGTATACTCAGATATGCGGTTTTCCTTGATAATAACACACACGACTCTTGTTTGTTATTTTTTAAAGAAACGTAAGTTCACTGTCAACCGGTTGTCGTAAAGCTTTGTTCAAGTCCGCTTCACCTCGAACTTATTAACTTACTAACTGCTAGACAATATTAACGACGCACTTCTTCGAACTTATCGTGTCGCTGTGACATTTTCACAATTTAATATAGAGCACTGTTCTTTTGTGTGGCAGTGAAATTCTAAAATATACCACTTTTGGAGTGAGGTCACTTTTGAATGCAATATACAATCTAGAATAAGAACATGGCGGTTATGTGTTGGTGTATCTTAGCTGTTACTTACACCTTTTCCGTTCATAATTATTTGTCTTCCACCTACTACCGTATACCTAACGTTTCAAGTGTACAAAAGGTTAATGTCACCTTTTAGTATATACCTTCAGTTTTCAGAATTGGGCCGCGTAGAATGTTGAAAATTATCCAAAGTTTCACCAAACATTTCAGTTGACATCTCCAGGGTTATTTTATAAGATTTATATAGGACAGGCAGTAGGTGGTAATTTGGTGCTGATTGTTGGAGCGGAAGGACAAAATACTATCCGCACTGGATCAGAGCAGAGCCGATCAAATACATCGTTAGCCAGCTACAGCTAGCTGAGACTTTGCACTGATCCACGAAATAAGTCAAAGTAAATTATTTTTCGTTCTTCAGACTGCTGGCACGGTTAACATGAATTCTTCTCCCCAGGCTATTAATTATTCTTGGTGAGATCAGAAATGCGTACTATATTTAGTCGGAAATCCGGAAGGGAAAATACCACGTCTAGACGTAGATGGGAGAATAATATTAAGATGGATGCTAAGGAAATAGTGTCTGAGAGTGTGTGCTGGATTAACTTCCTCGGAGTAGGATGAAAATATTAGGGTTTCGGGTAGGGGATTAACTTCCTCGGAGTAGGATGAAAACATTTGGGTTTCGGGTAGGATGAGGATTTTATTGACCAGCTTTTCAAGATGATCCTGTTCCATGGACTTAGACGCCCACGTGAAATGGTTCGTAACCTATAGTCTGTTTGACTTCAGAACAAGCATTGTAAAAATATAATTTTGTCCAATAATATTAAAACACTCTCTTATTTACCATTACTGAGTTATTAGTTGATATTACAGCCTGTCATCACCAGTAGGTTAGTAGGCCTACAGATGCCTTCTTCTTCCGGTTTCACAGCCTTCTTTCGTCTAGGCTTTTTGTCAAACCGAATTGTTAACAAGATTTTGATTATCATTTGTCGGACAACAACTGCTTAGTGCTACATAAATCAGCCATCAGACTTCTGTTGCAAAACAAAATCTTGTCGTGGTAAGGGTCATCCTGATTCTTAACAAAAAGACGAATGGCGTATAAATGGAAGTCCGCTACAAACGGGAGCAAGGTTTTAAGTTTTGGATTCTATAGTTTCCTATTTCATTTAAGGACGCATTTTTTACTATTTGGATCAGAATGTTGATATTTTCTAACTGATATAATATTTCAGTAAATTAATTATATAATTTAAAATAAGTTGACATATCTGTAAGCCTATGATAGATATGTTTGTGTTGCAATAAAGTCGTCTACCGTTCTATGCGGTTTCATACGTCTACTAAAGTGCAGAAATGCGTTATATAAATTTACTTTATTTATTATCAAGTCACTTATTTAGTCCAGCAATTCTGGAGTTTTATTCCTCACATAATCTTAGGTATGCCTAAACGTTATCAATTAGCTTTTTCTTGAACTCCCTGTAGAATAAAATAACATGTTTATGCTTCGCGACAGTGATGCAGTCTCCAGGTTCCAACACACGATTTAAATTGATATTTGACCACTTCACGATTTATGGACAAAACTAAACCGAAGGTAATTCTACAGAGATAAAATTAATGATACATAGGAAAAGGTGCTGTTACCGGCATGCATCAAGTCTCTCAAAACATTAAGCCATATTGTAGCGTGGTTATATGAAATCACAAATTATAGCTATCAATATCGCCGCGTTCTATAATAGATCTGAGAACTACGTCGCTGTTGTATTCATGCGAGTAAATTAATATGTATGATTTAGTTAAATGTTTCTCGAAGCGGCCACAGAAACTGCTTTGCATTGACAGTCTTGATTTATGTCATTATAAACTTCGTATTCAATTTTTAAACTCTAAGAAGAGTCTGTTTGGCTATGGCAGTGACAAAAGTGGATAGTCGGAGGCTGGTCACACACTGATTGGGGACATGCAGAATAGCTTGATCCACACTGATTATATCTTGTAATTTTTCAAGAAGAAAGCAAAAATGGGATGCAACTTCGTTTCGCTGCGGTCATCTGTTTCTTCGCAAATTAGAATGTAACAGAGAAATTAGGCCTATTATTTTTGACGTTAGAATTTTAGTAGGCCAAATGTTCTTTATGATATGCGTTATTGGGAAGTCGTTCCGTGTAGTGTAAGTCTTCCTGTCTGTCCGTCCATATGATTTATTTCCATAAATACCGGTTAATTAGCCTACTTGACTACTATACGCCCTGATGATGGAGGCAGCAAGGACCTCTGAAACTTTCGTAAACTTCTACCAGACTACATGGCGCTACAACTCAGTACACTGCCATTCCTCGTAATCACTACCGCCAGAACCCAAACGCCTACTTAAAAATAGGATAATTTGTATTCGCCCCATACATACTAGTTCTGAGCTAATATTATTACACGGAAATAAACTTACACTTATAAGAATTTTATCTCATAAATCGTTTTCGTGGAGTAAATAGACAAAGATTACACACGGTTATGGATGTAAAAATAAATAAATTCCTGAATTCTTAATATTGGTCTCAACATACTCAAAATATGTTCAGATGAAGCGTATCTTCTCAATTATATCAGGAAATAATAAAAATATAAACATTTCTTAAACTTGTATTACTCAGACTTGTATTATAGTGGACTGTTAGCTCGTCTCCTGTTAATTTCCTGTCTGTTTGCCTCGTGAGAAAAAAACTGCATGCTTAAGAAAGGGTAACGGATATTTTTTTTTGCTCTGAAGCCTGAGCACTTCTGTCAGGTCGTCAGTTGCATGATAAAGTTGTCTGCTTTAACATTCCTTACCAGTCCGTTATAAAACAAGCTAGGACTCAAATAATAGAATGGGAGTACCTGCAGATAAAGATGAGTTTAATTTACGTTATTACCTTGTTACAGTCATAAAATTTCTGTCATCCCTCTTATGGGACATCTTAATTGTCAATTAAAAGCATGTTTCCATCATGTAATGAAGACATTAATTCTGAGATTATTTAGACGCTAAACAGGTATAAACCTGCGCTCTGTTGATTTTATTTTAATGATAGAATGAGAAGTTCGTTATAAATCGATAATTCTATCATCAAGACAAATCTAAAAATATGTAGGGACAGTAATAAGCTTCTGGTAAACGCCTATATTAGGTATAACCCTCCGATGTTTGAACACGAGGAAGTTAAAAAAAACATTCAGGACACGGACTGCAGTCTATTATCACACTTGTAATGGTAGAGGGGTTTTAAATATTGTAATGCAGAGTTTGCAGTTGAATCGGGTCAATTTAGAATTTTGCAGGCCTGGACGTTGTAGTAGCCATAATTGTATTTAAAATCATTAAGATTTCAAGAAAGAATTTGTAGAACGATGGTGTGCGTTGTAGAAATTTCAGCGAAATTTAAGGACACTTCCTTTGTCTGCTGGAAATGAATATGCTCGCCAATCAGGACTACAGAGACTTAAGCTCTTTTTTAAAATCGTCTTCTCTAATTTGAGTAAGGTATAACCAAGTAGGGCCTACTTTAAAATATATTTCGGAGTTCAGTCACGGATATTAAAATGCAGTAAGGAAAATGAATGGAATTTCAGGTTCTCACTACGGTAAGAAGGAAGATGGCTGTCTTCTGGATTGAACCGCCTGGTGATGGAAGCAGCAAGGACTTCTGAAGCTTTGGTAAACTTTCATCACACTAAACGGCGCTACAATCCGAAAGACAGCCTCTTTGAGAAGATGAAGCTTGTAAGGGACTAACAGATCTGTTGCTATCTACTGAAGTGTGAGGTAATAAGTAGGATAATATCGTCACCCCATAAATATATTTTATTGGAAATGTTAGTTCATGAAGACGCTTCTTACGAAAGCGGAGTCAGAGATATTGAAGTCTCGAGTTTTTCGAGTCGTTGTAAGAAGTATATACAAGAAGACACCTCTTTAAATTTGCAAATATTTTTGCCCGTTTGGGATTTGGAGTCCTGATACTGTATAAGCCTTGACCACCCAATACGCTCTTTAAATCAGCAGCAGAACAAGTAATGATTAGGCTACTATGTTAATGCATCCTATCAGATTAAGGGCTGAGTACAATACAATTGGCAGTTACTGTATTTTGTTTGAAGTTATTTGACGCCACAAGGGCATCCTCTGTCCCGTCTAGAGAACGAACTGGTTACCTCCCAGAGAGAGAGTGGCTGGACCCTACGCACAGCATCATGGGAAAAAGTGTGTCATTCGCAAGCAACAGTGGCCCAAGTCTCTTCTTAGTAAATTTCCATTTCTCTGGTCTAAAAATCATATACTGCACACAGCTTTGTTCTTTGGCTGTTTAACAACACTGTACAAACTACAGAGACTATTCATAAACGATTGCACTGGAATAATGATTAAGTTATGTAAAGTGATGTTAAATGAAATAATGGGAATGTGATCATGTCACGTGATTTATATTATTCCGATAATTAGGTGAGAGGTGTAGGAAAACCATGGAACACTTGAATAAATCTAGCCCATGCACCGACCTGGGCTAGAACTAAGAGGTTCTAGAACACATTTTAGGCCGTTTGACATAATATATACTACTCTGTACTAACGTATACTGAAAAGTAACAAAATTTTACTCGTAGTGTCGAATATAAACGCGTTATGGTTCACATTTTCATTCGCCAGTGTTATAAAACGTCTGAAGTCGGAAATTATGCCATATGAAGTTGCCAACTAGTCATTGTTGATGCTTAGCTTCTGAGTAGCAGAATCCAAAATTTCAAACTGACGGTGGAATCAAACTTGTGCTGGTTCCATCTGCCTCCAGTCCTCATAAATTATGTACTTATGCCCACTTTATTTTCACTCCAATATCCTTCTCATTATTCAATTTGTGTTTTTCGAGGGTGTTCCTCATCAAAAGTTTGTATGCATTTATTGCTCCTCTCTCCCATCGTAGTCGCGTTATCATACCTTCGAAACTTTCTTCGTTTTCACTGCTTTATCATTACAGAATGAAATGTAAATCGAACATTTCGATAGAGAACATCATTAATATATTTTAAATATTTAAATGTTAATTATAGTAATATTTTAATATTTAATAGGATTTTTATTGTGATTAGACTGACAAGATTTAAACAAAAAAACTGAACATTGTTTGGTGCTAAGGGCCTCATAACAACTTATTTTGACAGCGTTGTTAAATAAACTTAGGTACAAGTCGCGCGGTTAAATACCAATCTAGTGTATCTCGCGAAATATTTAAATTCCTGGAATATTTATAAAATTTCAGAAGGAAATTTATTATCTTTGCAATATTACAGGGAAGGTCACGCCCTTCTTAAAGCGAGATCTGAGATTAACTGTAGCAGTTAACAGGAAATATACGATTTATTACAGGAACGGCATGTGATCTTCAGTTGGACGATTGACAAAAATTAGCTCAATATAAATTCTGGAATACCAGGGTTCGGTTCCTAGCAGAGGCGTTGATACATCTCGTACTACTGCCACATCTGAAACGACTCGTTTTCAACTAATATTGAGGGTAACTTCCCCAGCAGTGAGGCCTTTAATTTTAATTATAGGGCGAGTTTGTGTATGACACCGCGGTTTTCCTTGTCTTCGATTTCACGGCTTTCTCTCGTTAGCACCAAGAACCAAGCGGTAGTGATCTTCCTCAGTGCATGTAAACAACCGCTCTACACTTTTATTTGAAAACACGTCTTAATTTCGTGCTACATCAAGTGTTCTTTCTTCTTTCCTGTCTTTGTTTATTCTTTCTTTATCTTACGCCCTCGTATTTGTGTCATGTAATTAAATTTTAAGGTCTGGTTAAGGTTTTTATGATCGCAAGGAATTCAGATATGCGGTGGGATGTCATGTGATGTGTGAGGTAACACAGGGACACGGTAGTAAGGACTGGTAAAGCGTGTGAGGAGTGTGGAGGAGACCGAGACTTGGAAAGGATACAAGAAATACAATACACAAGAGTGAAGGGGATCAAAGTATGTAAAGGACAAAGGAAAACAGGAAACAGAGATCTAGACAAGAAATTATTTATCGTTGAATTTCAGCAGGCTGTTTACATTATTATGGTTAAGACCAATTACATTTCCATTTATTTGTCTTTATCTTTAAGAACCTTTGACACCATTTTTCTCAAGTTTTTCTTTCATAGCCTGGGACGAAGGTCAAGTAAGATTCCCATTATATTACGAGTCGTTTGGAAGGGTCTATGAACAGTAAAGATAAGCAAAGAAACACCGCAATATATGTTTTCTAACTCGTTTTGAAGGTGCCATTCTTATGCCCACAAATGTTAACTATTGTATATGAATTCCAACTGTTTTATCCACGTTAATTAACTGAAGTGTGGCAGAATCCTCTAGTATATGAATTGGTGCCTTGTTTTGGTAAGACACACATGAATAATGAATGACTGCTTTTGTCAGTATTCAACCAAATAACATTCGGAGTAATAAAACAAGTAGTGGAAGCCGTTTCAACAAGGAGCCCTTCCAGAAAACAATTGGCATCTTGTTACGCCATCTCTCCATGTTGTGACGTCGAGATTGTTGGTGTTGCTATGAAACATGGTCTTGGTTATATATCTCATTTTTCAAGCTCTCACAGTGAAAGTTGCAACGATGCGATGGTTGGGTTTGACATGTTTCTGAGTTCGTCTGTCCGTATGCAATAAGGCTAGAACCTCTGAACGATGGTTGGGTTTGACATGTTTCTGAGTCCGTCTGTCCGTATGCAATAAGTCTAGAACCTCTGAATTGATTTTCATGAAATTTGATATTGGAGAACTTCACTAGTTAACACGAATGGAAAATCTGGAGAAGATAATAATCTCTGGAACGCGCCACAATTGTTACGCTCTGCATTTCCTAAATATTAGCTGTGGTGAGGTTACACTTCTTAGCCAAGTATTGGCTCACGTACGCTAAAACGTGTCGTATGATGCAGCGGTGAGTAAATCTCCCTTTGCAACAGCCTCAGTTGTCAGTAATTCATGCATTTTGCACTACTTTTTACGAGTATTCATGATGACTTGACTTGTACCGTGAGAAATATGTTTGACTTATTAATGCCACTTCAGTGCGCGAACAGAGCTAACCTTTTCGCACGTACAAGTTAAAAAGTTGGACAGAGCTCTGTGATGACTCTTGTATTAAAGCAAACACTGTTTGAGATGCGCTAACACAACTCTTCACAGAGGAACAAACAGCCAATTGTCTCCAAGCCAATAGGTAGTAGTTTCCGAGCATTTAGCATGTTTAGAATCTGTCTCGACATGCAATTGCGTGCGACAACATGGAATTAGCTGTTTGAAATTCTCTGTTGTTTATGTTTCGTCATAATAAGTGCTTCTAACACTGGATTTTTTCCGTAAGTAGAAACAAGATAGTAAATGCCAGTGCATTAATGCTTTCTTCATAATTGAAATCACGACACCACAAATAATTTGGACCAGAGTGTAAATAATTGCCTTAAAACGTTTGAACTAATTTCAAACAAACATCGTCATTAGAGCAGCCGTTAGGTTAGGTTAGGTTAGGCTATGCGAATGTATAGCCTAATGTTATGTATAAGTTTATGAGTTTTCTTGTCGTTAATTAATGACGCTGAATCAATTACTGAGATTATTTAATGTGGAATTAGCTGTGTGGATAAATATATCCGGGAAAATAGATTTAAGGAACCGGTATTGAAATATTTCAAGGAACTATTTCAGGACTTTTCTAGAGGAGCAAAATAAAGACCAGAAAAGAATAAATGAGGTAAGCCAGTGCCTCTTAGTTACATTCTTCACTGAAGAAAACTTCAAAATTTGTGGATTTATACCACGCGCGAGTAGCAAACAGGCTATCAAATCACTGTGTTTAAAATATGATGTAGCATACACTATATAAGAATGCGCGCACAGTGATTAACGCATCCAAAATAAGGGTACAGTAGTCGGGGCGAATGTAGGCCTTCGACTTCCGTTAAAAGTGCATACAGAGGGGATCGGGAGCAGGTAGAAAGTATATGTATACTATTCATTCTATTCATAATATTTTCCAGCGGCAGAACTTTATAAATCGCTGTGAGTTGTTATGTCAGCAATGTATTTGTATTATATTATATATTTTCTTTTCTTTCTACCCGGAAGCTAGTCAAGTAGGCGAATGCGCAGTTTGGATGGACTTTCTACCCGGAAGCTAGTCAAGTAGGAGAAACGCGCAGTTTGGATGGGCTTTTGTAACCTAAGAGATGTGACGTGAGAGAAATTAGCCGCGTAAGGAATCGATGACTCCCAAACGAATCAATTACCATCTTCCTTTTTCTTCTAGATAACCTTCTCCATGGATTAGTGTCTTTCTTGAGGAATTGATAACCTCCCAGCTAATCAAGAAGATAATCACCTTTTTTTGTAACCCGGTAGCTCAGCACCGCGTTTACCAGAACCATCACAAGTTTCTATGCAGTCTGATGACTTCATCTCGCAACATCCCACATAATTTCTTGATCATTTATTTCTCTGATCTCTCCTGTTACTTCCTATCTTTTAGAACCAAATATTTTCCTTATCACTGTGTTTTCAGTTACTCTAAGTTTCCTTGGAATAAGCAAGAACATTTTTCATCCATATAGAATAACAAGTAAAGTTGCAGAACTCTGTATTTTATAATTTAGGTTTTCAGTGGGAGACATGGAGGCAAAAAATTAGCAAACAATATTTTCAATGATACAGCATCATTTATGAGTTGACTAACTTTAAATTTTGCCGGTCATGTCCATAGATACAAATTTATTCGAATTTATCTCCTGACTGTGTCCGGATACACATAAACGAATTTTGCAATATAGTAACAAGATATTTTTAGCACAAAAGAAACGTGCAACTTCTGGAGCTTGCAATTTCTTGTCAAGTCAGAATATCGTCTCCAGGTGAACGTCCGCAGACACAAATCAGACAGCAGTTCCTTCGCCTTGCCACAGCAACTTGTTCCACTCTTTCTCGCTGCTGCTCTGTTGCTTGTTCTCGCGTGATAATTTGCAGTGGCCTCTGAACATTGCCATGCCAGAGTGTCTGTAGTGTAACGCTGAATGAATATTTCTCCTTGCATATTTTTACTGTCTGCGTTCTTTTGTGTCCTGTAATAAATAACCTTGCTCCCTTTCTACAGTCTAATTTTTCTTACTTCAATTATTGTTGTTGTTGTTGTATAATAATTATAGCTCAGTTGCGTATGGAGTCCACACATATGCACGGCTACATTCGATTTACATTTTGAAGTTTTCACAACTTCTGAATGTAATTAGATTTTTTGGGCAATCAGCCTTCAAAGCAGTTCCTGTTGATAGAGACTGTCTGCGAAACGGATATCAATTCTTTACTGTCGCGGATGTTCCCACAGGAAGACGTCATTGCATATATTTATGGATAATAAGGAAAATAATTAACCCTCTGTCGAGTAGTTCGAAGTTTTATGTTTAAAAAAGTGTTACCAATATAAAGAAATAAATTGCATAATTTGTGTAGTTATTTTACGAATTGTTCTTTCACACTAGTGTGACTTCGTGGTAAGACTATGTACTGTAAATTAAATACCATAAAATTCTGCTATAACATTTTATTAATACCTGTTTAATACCACGAATTTTGACTTAGTAATATATTTCCATCTTTATGCATTATTTTAGCTGGTACGATAAACCCATTCGCGACTGTAAGATCATATGTCAGAAATGCCTTTACTGAAACAATGGGTCAGTTTTCTTTATAAAAATGTTTATGTTCAGGATGGATTAAAACGTCGGTAAACTACCGGGCTGCACGACACAAAAACCCAGAAGACAGCCATTTTCGTACTCGCCGTGAAAACCTCAAATCTCATAAGAGCTTCTGAGATCAAGACATGCAAGTACAAGGGAAGTTCCGTTTTTCACAGACTTTCTCAGCGAATTTGAAAATACATGTAGTCCACTGCTACGTGTAGCTCTCTAATAACCACATGGGACTCATGCGTCATGCAATAATAGCAATAAAAAGGAAGGATAGCCTTGTCGTAAAATTATTAACACCATCAGCGAATGAGCATCCAGCATGTGCTTTGTTGCATTTTAATTGAGTGCCCGCTGTTTCCGTGCGTTCTTCGCAAGTCACGCAAACCGGTGATTTCCAAGCGGCGTCTTCATTAGTCAGTGATGAGCTTGTTGCATCACTTTGCCTTGTCTTCTAGACAACCAGTTTAATAAAAGTATGTTCAGTTTCCTAACTGATAAGCTACATATAACATCCTCGTTATGAGCTCATTTTATGCACATATTGAAAATAGCACACACGAGTTAATGTAATACAGTCCATTCTTTTTACCAATTGCTCTCTTCCTGTCAAGTGAAGTTTATAGTCGATCCGGGGGGGGGGGTCCCCCTCCTGATTGGCATAATTCATACACCGATTTATTCCCATTTTTGTTTCGTTACTAGTCAATGTAGATTCTAATACTGTTTAAGGCATAAAGCTCCTTAATTATTATTTACAAGTCTTACTCTGTTGTGGTGCCCAGTAATAAATAATAGACGTGTGACGTCAGGACCTTTCCTTTTTAGAATTTTTATAAAATAAGTAAAAAAATAATTACGTTTGTGTTTCTTGCAGTGCACCAACATTCATACGAAGGTCATTTAATGAACCAGTTTAGCCTATGATATAAGAAACACGAAGATTTTTGTTTCATACCAATTTATTTTTTAAAAAATGTAGTAAACAACGGATTCCTCAGCTAATCCTACGTAAAATTTAAAGCATCAACACATTTTATACAGAGAGATTACACAAAAATATCGTGATCGAGTGATTGGCACACTTTCTTTGAATTTAGGATACCTCGGGTTCGTATCTCTGTCCAGAAAAAGGCTCTCCCTTTCTAGATTCCAACATTGTTGTACTTAGTAAGAATTTTTATCCTTTGTTTCATTCACTCAAGCAAGTGCTAGAACAGTGCCGTAAATAGGCCAAAATTGCTTCATTACACTTTTAAATATACTGTTCTCAGTCATGCTATCACTCGATTCTACAATAGTAACTCATGCAGCGGGAAAAGCGTCGTTAAATAACATAACTAAAGAATAAAAGTCTCATGCAAATTACCCATAAAAGTAGCAAACATTAGGCCTCATCCATTCGAAATTTAAATCTTATTATTCTGTTTTTCTGCAGACGAGCAATAGCAAAGCCTCTCTGTTTTCTGAACTCCGTCATTAGTACTGAAGTTTGTTTGACTGCCGTTGGGGGCTCTGTACTCTTAAACAAGAGGCTTCCAACTTTTTGCCCACATAACCCTGAACACATCTTACACAACCCAACAGATCAACAGAAGCAAAATTACAGGCAATCAGATAGCTTTTGGCTATCATGGAAATTGTCTACTTAATTAAAGGTACTTATGTTTTATCCGCCAAAACACAACACTTACGAAATACACAGGTATTATATTTATATATTCTAAGAGTGTTATGTTTGTGGGATAGAACTGAAATAACTCACTGAGTAGCAAGGCGATATACAACAAATTAAATCCATAATCAGAGGTCCGAATATGTGTCTATTTAAAATGTTCGCAAACATTTTTAGGCAAAATGTTTCAATTGATTCAATGGATCTGTCGATATAATTCCATTTCGTGGCTCGAGACTTCAAGGTGTTGGTAAATTGTAGTTAACGAGATTAATTTTCTTATAACTTCACGCGTATTTAATTGAAAGGCGATAAAATAAACTTTACTCCGTGTTTAAGTAGGCCAAATTATCCAGTAGAAGTTCTCCGACGTTTCAGAGGTCCTTGTTGCCTCCATCATCAGGCAGCAAGAACCTCTGAAACGTTGATAAGCTTCTACCAGACTACACGGCGCAACAACCCAGTAGACAGCCATCTGTAGACTTACCTCCGTAGAAACCTCAAATCCTATATTTTTTTGAGTTGTTTAAATAGCCTATTAGATCAGACTACATTCAATTCTCCATACGAATCGACTGTACTCTGTGCTGAGAATTGTCAACTCCTCCCCATACGCTTACCCGTCCCACTTTCTCTTTAACCCTATTTTGGCTACGCTCCATTTCAAATGAAATCAAGCATTCCGTTCCATTTGATTCCACATGTACCGGGGGGAGGGGGGACCAGCATGTCTAAACACATGCAAATATTGGGCTGGGATTGATATGTGTCATCCACCACAGCAAGTTAACCAGTGTAAACTAGCTTCGGTACAGTCCAATCATAACAACGCAAAATAGAGTGTAGGAACAGAAGGATGTTACACAGATAAGCCGACAATTAGAAGTTCTAATCCTTTAGATGCACCAGAGCCTTCTGTCGCTAGTACCTAGTAAAAATCAATGCCGCCCTCCATCAATTAATAATTCTTTTACGTGCAATAAACTAAAAAATTGTCTTTGAGCCGAGTATGAAAATGAAATAGAATTTGAGGCTTTCGCGGCGAGTACAATCAATAAAATCATCTCGGGTAATCAGCAGCGTTAGCTGGTTACTGTAGTAAACCGACGTTTCGGGAACAAACTCTGTCCCCATCTTCAGGGTTCTGATGTGACTGGATCAGTCACATCAGAACCCTGAAGAAGGGGATAGAGTTTGTTGTCGAAACGTCGGTTTACTACGTTAACCAGCTAACGCGGCTGATTACCCGAGAAGATTTTACTGATGAAGATGACCAGTTACTTTGTCGTCACATCATAAATAGCTATGGAAACACTTCAGCTGAGTCTGTAACTTTGAACGTTTACCCTCTGTTTAGTTCCTCCTCTCCCATTCTTCTTCTTTTTAATTCTTCCACAGTAAATAATGCCAATGGGATCTGAAGCTAGATCCCCCCATTTAACTCACCACAATCCCCAGCCTTTATTGGCAACTGAGCACGATTAAAAAAGCCGCTTGTTAAATCCAATTCTTTACACCGCGTCCTTATCCTAACCTCCCTCGTTGCCACCTCAAGTGATAAAACATTGCATTTCTGCCCCCTTCATCGAGCCTAGTGGAGTAAGCGACACCCCAACCCCTACATTTCCACTTTAATCTGTAGTTTCTGGTCGGTTAGCCCTGCTTGGCTTCCCACTCGTGCGAAAAGAATTTCCCGTCCACGAGCACGACCGCCATATTGGATTGTACTTGTCTTTCCGCTTTCATGTCGTCTTCACCCACCTCTCGTCATCTCTCTCAGGACTTTTTCATCCATGTTGAAAATGCTGTTGCCTATCTCCCGCCTGTCTCGCTCCTCCACTGGTCTTGATGTGCTTTAGACGTTTTTCCGTTCTTGTTTTATGACGAAGTTTAGATTCCAAACACATAAGATTTATTTTTAATTGTTTCATATTCTTGGGCCTTAATGAATACAATATTTTTGAATGAAAATATTCATGTAGTGAAATGTCCATGGTTTAAATTATAAAATTGCGATTCGAAAGCTGGATTCTGCTTCGTCACCAGATTAAAGACTTTTTGTCCTGTTACCTGAAGGTTGAACCAGACTCCAGCTTTTAAAATATTGTACGTTTATTATCGTATAATTCAGACGATGGGTAAAGCCTAAGAAAATAATTTTACACATCATAATGCACCATAGTTTGAAACATTCAAACTTTGATTTAAAAAATGTTTATGGAAACCTAATTTTGACCATAATTTGTGGTTAATTCCTTCATTGGTCATATAACTAAATTCGCTACATTGTTTACTGTTATAATAAGAAAATATTTAGCCAATCACTGACCGCAACTCTAAACTAAATTTGGAATTAAATCGATTATTAAATAGGCCCGTGTCTAGATAGACGTCAGTTAACAGTGACTAAGTAATTCCGTGGGGGCAGAATCCGTTCTCGGGAATCTAATAATTGCCCAGAAAGTCAAGAAATTACCCACCTTTTATTTAACCCATAGGTTCATTACCGTGTTCACACCAGTTCGCCACTTGATCTCATCTTGAGCAACATCAATCCGGTCCCCTGTTATTTCAGACCCGTTTATTATTACCCTGTTATATACACTTCGGTCTTATAAGTTGTGTTTTATCAATCCGGTCCCCTGTTATTTCAGACCAGTTTATTATTACCCTGTTATATACACCTCGGTCTTACAAGTTGTTTTTTCCATCAGGTTCTACGACAGTAATTTTACAAGGAACTAAAGTGTGAATTGGATTAATCTGGCTTAGAACAGGGAACACTTGCGGGCTCTTGTGAATATAATAAAAAACTCTCGAATTACACGAATTACTTAACTGGCTTTAATATTTGTTTTCATCTTTCCAAAATTGACAATCTTTAATAAGTTATGTTAATAAAATATAAAATAGCAGTGTGGTGTGGGAACAGTGTCTGCATATTTTTGTTTGATGTTTGCTAATAAATGAATCTTAACTTGAGTGTTTGTATTTTGTACAGTAAATTATTTTAATAATCCCAGCCAATAGACTTGCTAGGAGTAATGACCAAGTCTCAGTACGGTACGCCTAAATGGAGTGCTTGCCTAATGCTTGTTTATAGGGTAAAAGCTAACAGTGAAGTTTAATTGCATCTATAATATCAAGTGAACAAGATAATCACTAAATGGTCATAGAACGAAATATGAATAAGTATATTAGCGTCGGGTTACGGTGTAATAGGATGTGAGGTTATAACTATAGCGTAATCAGCTTTATCTTACGAAACAAAGTAGTATCTGACTGCGATGAGAAATCCGCCGAGTTGCAGCGGACTGTAGAACCATCTCTGTTCGGAATCGCCTTGTCTGAACTGGAACGACGTATCTAGGATTAAGAGATACGTTAGCTTCTTCCAAAACCAGAGTCACATCTATGGAAATTTTCAGTATTAGCATAGAAATGGAGGTATACCTGCTAGCTTGAAGAACGACTCGTCCATTCTTGTTCCCGGAACGGATGAAAAATAAAGAAAGAACAGGGGGTGAGAGGGAAGAAGAAAAACATATGTTGTAAGTTGCATCGAAATGTATGGTTTTCTACCATCCCATAGCTACCATATATGGCAATCTCATCTTTATAGGCTTCCTTGGTCAGATGGCGAAAACGATGTTCCTTACAAGGTGGACGTTCTGACTTGAGAAGCAAACTGACTCAAGTGCAACAACTAAATTTCTCCATTTTTGGTGAATAATTTCACGTGATAAGTGCAAAGACGGAAACAGGAAATTTTGTTTCATACCATAGAACACTGTCATAGGAACATTTTATAGATAAATAATCAGATTTATTCTGAACTTTGACGCTTGTCCTACTAAGTCAGAGTTTTTAATACTACGTTCAAAACAAGCGTTTAAAGAGGACATTCAGGGATAATATACAGTACGAAGTCGTAATAAATAAAGATACGTATTATTGTACTGTAGTTTTGTTACTACCAACGGGAGATCATATTTCATCAGGTCAGTAGATCTACCATAATAAGTCAACAATTAAACTGAATGGAAATGATGAGTCATTTTCTCTATTTCTCACTGCTGTGTCAACGTTACTGATTCTTTCTTTCCGTCTTGTCTGAACAGTGAACAAAACAGAGGGTTTTCTTCTGGGTTAAACGCCATGCGGACTCGTAGGCAAGTAAGGTTTCGGAGAAATATATTTTCTCTGTCTTCAGCTCTGAATTTGGAGACGGTATGTTTCTCCGAAACGCTGGTCTCTTCCTACAAACCCACAGGACGTCAGAACCCAGAAGATCACCGTGGACTAGTGAACTAACCGATTAACATAACAATTATAACATACATGTATTATTTATATTTTGCACTACATTTTCAACCATCTCTAGATGGAGTATGTACACACAGAAATATTTCCATCCAACTTAATGCGTTTCTATTTAATTTGCTCTTATTTGGATGGATCTACATTCAGTTTGGCCTAACAATAATATTTTCATTGTTATATTAATGGTTAACATGCATGTATCATCTCTGTAGTGATACGAAGATATGGAACTATTAAAATAATAGGTAATTTATTTTAAGATGTGGCACTGCGTTGGTGTCGTCGAGATTAAAGTTGTAGCCATATGCATTTGGTATAATAAACAACGAGAAAGAAAGACTCTGACCCTATCAAGGTATAAAGTATTTGCTTCTTTAAGACTTATATAACTTTCCTT
The DNA here is from genome assembly GCF_000696155.1 of Zootermopsis nevadensis. Next base: position 100,981 of record NW_019059867.1, on the reverse strand, counting down.
CAAAATATTTTAATGTGGCAGGTATTGAATGACACAAGGAAAGTCAGTTACTCGACCATGCAATTTATATTGTAAATGGCTTTGCAATGCTTGACTTCTACCAGCTATAATTGCAACGTTGCCCAAGCCATTTAAAATAGCCAAAAAAAATTCGGAAAACAAATGAACACACATTTCTACTTTCATTACAGTTCTATAGCAGTTAATAGATTCTCCGAGTACCAGTCACTGCTATGATAGTCAAATTATTGACCGCGGGACTTAATTTTAGGCGGTTTTTAACTTCTGCGTTACTTATTCCCTTCTTGCATATATGCAGTACAGACTGGTGTTTGGCCATGTGGATGTTCCTGCAATGAGATTCTGCTGTAAACAATGTGAAAATGAGGCGTAGAAGATACCACGACACATAAACAAGAGGAAAGCTCTTACAATGATTTATTTTAGCATCCAAAAGAGATATACCGTATCCTTTCTGTACGTAAGTTGAAAACCTATTCCGAAACTGATTTAAGACAATATATAAAAATAGTATTACGAATTCTGCATGTGATGTATAATTGAAGTCCTGGAGAAGACTTGGCCCAAGTCTTTCCGCATTTCCAAACCAGTAATCCTGCTTTGTGTTTGGGAGATCATGGATTCAAATCTCCATCCTGATAACGGCTACCCAGACTGAAGTTGCTTGCGATTTTCCTCGGTGTTTTTATTCACTAATAATACAGTTATTCGATGCTGTAAGTAGTCTGAGAAGCTGAGTCTTCGAGAAAACAAAAAATGAATAAATAAAGTTACACTAGAAGTGAAGGTATACAATAAATAAAGTTACACTAGAAGTGAAGATATACTAGACGTCACCAAATTACATGCTTCAAGGTGACAGCGAAATCACAAAATGTTTCAATGCAAACAGCGGTGAAGACACCTCGGAACTTGCACCGTAGCAACGCTCGGAATACTTTACTGTTGACTAGGAGCCGCGCGGTAAGTTGAGATTTTAGTTTCTTTTTGGCCTTGAAGCATAAACTTTTGTGACTGTCACTGTAGTAGAATTTCGGAAATATATTCTATTGTTCTGAAATGCGTCCAGCTATTTGATTCCTTTTTCAAATTTATTTTATTGCAATTAAAATTGTTGTTACATATTGGGAAAGATACAAATGACCCGGTTAAACTCCCAAAAACGTATCAAGAATATGAGAAAAAATTAGGTTGATATCTACAAAGTTATTTATTCTATTTTCTATTGCATGTAATTGACACAGCAGTGACAGAAATTATTAGTGTATTTAACTCGTACTTAGCTTATAAGAAACGCGATAATATTATATCGTAATTATCGAGAAATATCACTTATGAGTTTTATTAAACAGTTATCTAGTGATATATCTGAAGGTTAACTCAGCACATAGGCAATTATTGGAGACCATCAGTGTGAAATTTTACTTTACATATCAAACCTATTTTAATTCACGACACAGGCCATACTTTAAATGTTAACAGTGCTACTTATCTTGATGTAAACAGTAAGTACAGCCTTCTGATGTGGACAATATTAGCTTGCATTCTTAATACACAGTACCAATGCATATTTGAACTGAAATTCAAGAACTGACCCGAGAAATAAATGGCTGACACAGAGGGATGGTTGGACAGATACATACAATAACACTCTCAATTATAATTATTTTATTTGCAAAGAAAATACAAAATCCTCAATCATTACACTGAGCCAAGCAATGGATCTTATACACAAATTAAAACATTTACAGTAGGATTTGAGGTCCTCACGGCAGTAATTTCGATGTGTGACTCATAGCCCTGATGATGGTGGCAATAAGGTCCTATGAAACGTCGGTAATCTTCTACCATACTACAAGCCGTTACAAACTCAGAAGACAGTGATCTAAAGCAGTAACAGTTCTTAGACGTGTTGATATGATGAAATGGAAGTTTAAAAATTCTGTTGTTAAAGGCCTTGTTTTCTTTTATTTTACTCCTATACTTTATCCTTTCTTTAATTTTCTCTGCATTACCAAATTATCCCACTTCCTTTGTGATAATATCTGCTACAAGTTTCGTTAATTAGCCTATTTGGCTGCTAGACACGCCGCTAGAACGACTCCCTCTTATTAATAAAACGTCAAGAGGCACCGTACATCTTGAGATAATAATTTATTAATCAACTGTCACTGTCTCTGTCCCTCTCCTCCTTTGTTTCCTTCCGTTTACCGCCTCGCACTTTATGTCTTGCTCCTTACTGTCTGTCCCCGCCCACGTGTAATATTGGCCTATTCTCTTTAGCCACGAGTTCAACTGCAAATGAAAGAAACTCATTGCTGTAATTGTTTGCCTTATAGGGTAACATTTTATTTCAAAATTTTCATGTACATTTCTAGGCACGTCAGTCACCCTAGAACAATGTAGGAAGCCGTTTACTTGACGAGATTTCAGGTTCTGACGGTGATGGAATCGCCCTGATAATAGAGGCAACAAGGACCTCTGAAACGTCGGTAAACTTCTACCAGACTACACTGCTTAGCTACCCAGAAGACAGCGTACTCGTCGCCGTGAGAACCTCAAATCCCACTTTCTTCAGACTCTGTGCAAAGTAATACCTGAAGATTTATCAGCTTCGAAAACATATTCCCTTTATCTACAACGCCAAGATGATACAGGTGACTGTCTTTACGCGCAGCGCAACCTCGCGTATAACGAGAGTCACTTATACACAAAACAAAGTAGAAGTAAATTTTTAAAGGAGCTGTAATCAGTACTTTGGCGTAAGTGCAAATGTTTCTTCTTATCAGATTTCTCACAACAAAGACAATATGTTGAAATGCGAAAAAATTTTCATACGCAAACTCCGGCTGAATTCGGTACAAATGAGATTTCTCACAACAAAGACAATATGTTAAAATGCGTAAAGTTTCATACCCAAACTCCGGCTGAATTCGGTACAAATTCATATTCGATGTCTCACATCTGCAGTATGAGTCGTTTTTCTCTGTACATTTACAAAACCGATTAATAAATAAATTCAATACGTACATGCTAGCACCTCTGAGAGTTCGGTAATAAAACTTATAACCAAAATGTATAGGGGCTTAAATGAGGACTTAGCCGAGCATTAAACCAGGCGGCTGGTGAAATCATTGTTCTATTTTCTCTTTTCTTCTCAACAGTCCGAAAACCACCCCACATACACACCCCTTCACAATGTGTGACATTAATAAAATCACACGAGTTTGTGTTATTTTATCGCTGTAGACTGTGTGAATGATATTATATGTACCTTCGATAAGTCATATAAATACAAGCCTGCAGGGGTTTCAGGAAAAATGATTATACCCTAAGGGTTGGCTGCGTCTAGGGGGGTCTTGTTATGAATAAAACATAAATTTTCGGCAGAGAAACAGATCCTAGCGTTTATCCTACTGTAGCTATCTTATGCATTATTTGCCAATAAAAGCCCACATTGATATTCGTGCAGTAGTTAGCCTATGGAAGGCACATAACACGCCGGACTACATGTAACGCTGTCCGTTTTCATTAAAGGAACTTAGTTCCAGTTTCAAAGCGAAGGTATTTACGTACAGCCACATTTAGGAGAACTACACAGGCTGCATTGAAAGTGAATGCTCAAGTCTTACAGGCCCTACTGATCGCGAGTCAAATTTAGCTATTGGTTATACATTTTAATTCCGTTCATGTTAGGTCAGTAAATGACGTGCTTCGACTTTATTATGATTATTACACTCCAATAAGAAAATCTCTTACTATCACGTGTCGCCATATTCCATTCCAGTTCCTTGAGCCTTCCACGAGTCTCCACGATTCTCGAAGATGGCTGTCTTCTGGGTTGTAACGGGCGACACGGCGCTGCAACCTAGAAGAGAGCTATCTTCAGACTCGCCGCCTTGAAAACCCAAATTCCTATTTAACAATTCTTCTTTGCATGGTTACTTTAGTTCTCGTCTCACGCGTTTTCAGAGTCACCACCTCGGTATTGTTGATGACGAAGACTTAAGGATTGTCAATGTGGGAAACCTCCTCTGATGTACTACTCGTTTTCACGAATGTTTGAGTTAATAAGTATAACAAGCGCCCCTAACCACACATACTCTCACTAACAGTGGGTTAGAAATGGACCAGTTGAAAATAATTTTCTTGTAAAGATTTGACCTGTCTCTGTTTCTCTACGTAGATGCCTGTACATGATCTTGAAACAGACCATCTCTTTCCAAAATCATTTATGATTACCATCTCACCTCACTCAGTATATAATCCAAGTCTATGTAGCTAATATAGTGTCCTGTAACAAAATAATTCACTTTCAAGTCTCCCCAACACTCAACCAGTTTCTACATTAGTTTTATCTGTTTGTAAACCCCTGGTGAAACTAAGTGGCCTGTGCCTGCTATTTAGTCGAATATATGAATGAAGTAGCTGACGCATAATCTACCCGGTTCTTCATCCTGTTGATTATGAGCCTCAGAAGAAACGTTAGTTGAAGATGTAACTCTGTAGCTATGACAAATGTCACAGCACTCAGCCTGCTCCTTAGTGTGTTTAGACTTGTTTAAGTGGGCCGTCGCTGTCGACAGCCCATCGTGCTTTTAAGTGTCGACACATCAATTAGTCTATTTTCACTTATGGCACTAATGTGGCCGGATATGAGTTTTTTTTGTAAATGTGTCCTTCGAAAGTCTTGTTATATAAACAGTTTCCACGGAAATTGTTTAAAAAACATAAGAAATCATTTGAAGAAACGAACAGGAAAATGCAGTGAGCTAAGTAATTAGGCGCGTTCGCGTGGACAGTCTATTGAAATCGCTCCTTCTGTCCGTCCGTCCGTCCACATGAAGCACGTAGATGGCGAAAGACGGTAAGAAGTTGTAAACCTAGAAGGAGAATCGGATAAGTAAGAAGGAAAGGAGACTCTGGATAAGGCGTCTTAATGCCGCTAAGATACTTAACTTGTGAAAAAGACAAAGAAGACTTGATCTTAATTTTGTAAATATAACGTATATAATTTAAACTCATCTTTTTTTTATTTGTAGTGTTCTGTGTGACGACAGGTCCATATGAACAGAATCCTTCCATCCTTTTCTCGGACTGGGACCTGTTCATATACGTTCTTGGCAGATGATCCAGAAGTAGTTTGCCATTGCCTTCTTCTGTGTGTGAATGGAGTAACTGTTGGGATGCCACGGAGAAACCGGGGAAGCCCCCGGAGGAAAACTCCGTGTTGCCTAGACCACGGCCTTGCCCAACACAAGTTATAAATCTGAGCACCACCTCATCTCATCTAGTGAATGAAAAGTATCTTTACGCCAGCTAATACAAATACGACCCCTGAGAAACACAGCATTAAACGGCTTCACATTTAGCAGGAGACCATAACATAATTGAGCTTCGTACACAGCTCGTGCGAGCTGTTCCATGTTTACCAGCGTCAGTTATGCTAGTTTTTCAAAAATGAGATCGATATGATTATTAGATTTAGGAAGAAGCGTGCTTGAGCTTAGACCATTTATTGCCCCCGCCCCGATGCCTCTCAACGCTATTGTGGCCTGCTGAATGCATAATTTGTCACATTACCATTGTGGGGGGAAGGATCCCTCGTGATTGAGCGGGTGTTGTGCGTCTCCGCATATTTAAGTTATGAGTCCATATATATAGGCTACATGGGCAATATTGCGCCTATCAAATCGGATTGACATGGCCAATATTCAGGGTACTAAGTGGGGGTTGATGGATCAACTTTTTGTATCAGAAAGGCTGAACTGTTATGTGCTATTCTGAATATTGTTCCTTTGTAATGGTAATCGAATATGTTTTGTGGGTGTGATTCTGACCAGAAAGTGAGAAGTCAGTGGTGAGAGGGTAGATCAATTATGGCGTCCAAGGATGTGACGGGCGTATTTCTGAACAAACACATGACAAATTAACAATAATGAAGTCGGCTACGTCACAATGCAGTGGGTCTAGGCACAGAGTATTCCAGTAAACGTTATTAAGCGTACTCTTCTGCAAATTCAAGTATATTCGTTAAACAGGACAGAATAAATTATAAACTAAAGAAACACTACTTACAAATCTGCCTTTGTGCATATACTGTAGAACTCTTTTATAGGCCTGTATTCTCAACTGACATTTGTATGACACAAATGCAAATTTCAGCGCCGTCGAAGTATTTTAATTTTTAAAATTAAAAAATTATGTCCAAAAATACTGGCGATTTTCGGCCAATGCTTATTATAAAAGTAACATCAAGTCGTTCATGTAAAGTTACAAATCCAGCGTTTCTTCTGGATGAGACTGACAAAAGCTAAAAAAAAATATTCCTTATAATAACCGCTAATGTGTCCGATATTCAAATGTAGAAAGCTGTAGGTCCAGTAACCTACTCGGTGCGACTAATTTATCACTTTCGTACTTCCCCAAGCATCTTTTGTTACCAACGTTGAGGAGTTCTCAGTCGTTACAAGTAAATTAAGAGACATTTTCTTACAATGAAGCTCGTAAACTCCCAATTTCGTTCCTCAAAATTCATATTTCATCCCATTTATGTCATAATCAAGAAGACATAACAATTTGCCTCTGATAACAAATAATTATAAATATGAGCTGAAATTCTTTGGTAACAAAATAATAAAGAAATTATTTTGACCCGAGAGGACGAAAGAAAACTCCAAATATCTAACAGGAACCTCATTATCTGTACTCTTCACCAGATATTGTTAGGACGATCATATCAGGGAATATGAAATGGGTTAGGCGTTTTGCACTTATGGGACGTGGTTAATGCGTACTACAATTCAGTATGGAAACCAGAAGGGAAAATATCACTTGGAAGAACAAGTATAAGTTATTGGGGTCAAAGGGTCAGTGGTTTTCAAGCACCGAGTATCGTTCCATAGCCACTTTATACAGATTATAGCAGATGCGACTGTTGGGTCCGATTCCCGCGACAAAGGTGACCAAGCGACTGCATTTGAGTCGTTGCTGACACCCCTGTGGCAGGGTTGGCGTCCTTCAATCGGCAGATGTTTCGAAACTACTCCTGAGAGCCCCTTGATTGACTTTCCAACCCGCCACCCCTGTGACTCTCTCAGACACGTATTTACCCCTTATGTGTAAAGTGGGGAGTTTAGTTGGCCCTTCTAACAAGAAACACAACTTTTAAGGGCTGTGTTGACGCTTGTTTTTAAAAGAAAGGGCCGCGACTTCTGAGGGTGTGTTTCCGTTTTGTAAAGGGGAGGTGAGAGTTCTTTAAACAAGAGTCTGTTTGAACAGAGTTTTGTACTATAATGGGGTTTCTAGTGGTCTTGTGTAATTAAGTGTCTTCCTCTGCCGCTACCAATTGGCGGTCTTTCTATGTCTGCGGTACTGAACAGATAAGCTGTTTCAGTGTCTTATGATTAATATTGTCCAAATGTTGGCGTCAGTCGAACTTACTGAAGTGTGTCTATCCCTTTCAGCAAACACATTCACTATCGAAATAACTTTCAGTTCTTTATAACATTAGGTCGAATTTTTCTAAATTGGTCTTCTATTTAAGATATCACTGACCACGAAATACACGTTTTTAAGGAAAACTGTTTTATCACTGTAAAACACTTAAATACACAAGATATGTTACGTTAAAGTTACTTTATGATGTTGAGTTTGAGGTTTTCTAGGCGGCGAGTTCGAAATTGGCTGTCTTATGTGTTGCTGCACCGTGTAATTTGGTATGAGTTTATCAACTTTTCAGAGGTCCTTGCTGCCTCCATCCACTAAAGACGGAATAAGAAAGTACATTTGAAACGGCGGTAAAATTGTGCCAGACTACGGTGCTAAAACCTAGAAGCTAACCTCGGCCTCAAGCCATTTTTGCAGTCCGTTTATTTCACCAGGACAAGAAAAGTTTCGAGCTCGAGATATATCTTTAGCGACTCAAAGGTAAAAATAACCTTTAATGCATATGCATTTACCTTTGCTCCTATGTGTACTCTTGGGACACAGCATTCAACCTTTTTTTATGGAAACAATGTGACTCTTCAGTTCAAAGATGGCCTGCAGACAGCCATCTTCGTACTCACCGCCGTGAGAACCTCAGATCCTGCTTTGATGCTTCAGTTCCTTACGAATGTGATTGTTATCAATAGACAGTCTTACTCGTGTCACTGCTCATTATTATCAAGAAACTCGGAATTTGAAATTTTGCTTAAAGGTCCATTTTGCCTAAAGGAATAGCGATCTGCTGTTCCATGTATAATTTGAGGTTTTCACAGATGAAGATTTCTGTCTTCTGGGTTGTTGCGCTGTGGAGTCTGGTCGATGTTTACCAACGTTTCAGAGGTCATACTGCCTCCATCATCAGGGCGATGAATCACAGCGCAACTACCCAGAAGACATAAATCTTCCTGCTGTTCCATCTTTCTCTTTTTCACATTCAAATATTCCACACGGCACTCTGTTTTTAAACACCCGCCAATCTGTTTTATTCCCTCAGGATAAGATACCAATTTTTACATCTGTACAAAACAACAGGTGAAATTAAGGATTTGTGTACGCCCGCCGGTATTTTAATCTTTACGTTCTTATGACACGTAATGTGAGTTGGCTCGTTTCTGCACTCATCCCATGAGGGTGTATAGCAAAACGATGAACTTGCTGTAGCTATCCTCCTGACGAGCTACTACAAACATAATTATATTTTTTCCTCTCTTTGTCTTGAAGAAACACCGCTTTCTTGGTATTAACGCCTTCCCCGGTCGCGTCGTGTTAACATTCCCGGGAAAGGAACAGTCTTTAATGCCAATACCACACGTATTTTTTGTAGACATTTAACTACTGTAGTCCAACTGTATCTACCACTCGTTTCGGACGAACACTGACAGGCTTATTGAAGAACTTAAATAATTCGTTTTTCTTTCTTGTTTGTAAGATATTTTAAATAAACGCAACTAGAAAAGGCTAGTTTACTCCCTCTGACGCCGACCTGTTGGGCTAACTTGTTAAGAGTCGGTCTTTCTACACATTTTTTGTAGCTCTCCAGGATTAGTGGCGATACTTTGTATAGAATGTTCTCTCAACTTTTGTTTTTCGACCATGTGGAAGGAACAGATAGGTGTAAAACATGAAACGAAAAAGATTGATTTTGAATTCTGGCTACTTAGTAATTATTTTCTCGTTTATCACATGCTAGTTTAAGTACTCGAAACTTTGCCCGTATTTTTCTTAAACCTGAATAGAAATAATTACATTACGTACTTCTTAATACTTGCTTAATAAACTGTTACTGAGTGTTTGTAACTACATGTATATTAGTTAAATCGTGTGCATGCGTCTTCAGCAACCTCCATAATCAATATAAATTGTAACGGATCATTTTAAATCTGTCGTTACAGAAGTTAAGGACAATTCTTCTATCAAACACAGAAAGACATAACCTCAGGTATGTTTTACTAATTATTTTCTAATATGGCGCTACCTGGCGATAATTCATGTTCACTTTCCCATGAACTTGATAACAGGTTCACTAGCCAAAAAATGTTTGGTTTCGTAACAAAGTGACAATGATAAAGCTAGTATACAAGGCAAGAGGATACAACAGGTGCACCGAGAAAATCATCATCAGTGCAAATCTTTATTATGTGATTACTATCCTTGACCTATGTATAACAATTCAACAACTTAAGCCACTCTTACGTGTGCTACTTCCCCTTTATTTTAACGTTTTAACAGCTCGTTCAATTAACTCCACTCACTGCCAAGTGTATACCTGCACCCGACAAACAAGACGTGAATAGTTTAAACAAAGGACACATGAACAGTGTTAAAACACCTCCCAAACAGCATCAAATTAAGTGCACACTCAGAGGAACGAGAGTCCACTTGAGTGGTGCTCTACTTTCAATAAACAAAGGCATAAACACACTTTATACCACGCATATTATTCAAATATTAGTGCGATTCATGTACTTGCTATAGCCCGTAGAAGAAACAGCTGTCAACTCAGACATATCTGGCTCTTATATTTTTCTTTATACTTCACATAATCTTTTCTCGGCGAAGTTATTAACATTAGAGTAGATACGAAAACAATATTTAATTAACGTAGAACAGTTAACAATCTTATAAATTTAGTGTTCTTATATCTGCAGTTTGATGTCAATATTAAAAAAACACATGGAATTACAATAATAGTAACCCTACATGAATACGCTATTCCTTAAATTAAATTGTGTTACCAGTGGCTATCAAAGTGATAAACATAACGAGTAATATCTAAATTTATAGAGACTATTAAATAATGTAATTTATAAAGACAATGTTACTTAAGTTACAAAATGACAGAGAGAATAGTCCTAAAAATTCAGTTTTCAACTGCAGTCTAAAATTTGAATTAAGCACAGAGAAAGTTAGATTCGAATAGTAATTCATGGCTCTATTCTACAGGAAAGTAGAGCATAACAACTCAGGGAACGTGCGCATAACATTTTGTTGCGTTCACTCAGTTATTGCCCTTAGATTTTTAATTCGTAAATGTTACCTTTTCATGCTGGCTTATAAGTAGCGTAAAACAGGCGAAGAGGACGAGAAAATACGTACAACGAAATGGACATAAAATTTCTCGAAATGACAAAGCATAAAATTCATTTTGATTAATCGTTATATGAAAGAAGTGCACTGAATAATATAGTGTGTGCTTAATTTTCTTTACAAACTATTTTCGAGATATTTTCGCTTCAGTAAAATACTTTATTAAATCAGTTTGGGATGCGCGCAGAAATTCAGATCTTCATGTAAAGTGTCCGATATTTTTCTCAAAGTTTAACCAAAAATAAAAAGTTATTGATAAATGTTGGTAAAACTGCACAGTATTAAATTTATGAAAATCCGTTTAGCGGTTCATTCGGACGGACGGACATACATACAGACATACATGTTTAAATTAGTAGGAGCATTTCTGTAGCGCCTTTCCTAACGCGTCTAAAGATGAACTAATTTCAGGATTGACGTCTTTTTTGGATTTAAATTCACAAAGATTTTTTGTAATTTTGCAACAATTGTTGTTTCTGTAGAACTCAAATACATTTTGAAGCAGTTGAGAAATTTTTACCAGGTTTCTTCTTGTAGTCTTTTGAGAAAAACTGTTTGAAATTTCAAATACGTGTGAGATGAAGATGCTGACATGTTTAATGCAGTTCGTGTATAGTAACCTGTACATTACGTTCATTCCGTCATTCTGAATTGCTTTTTTCCAGTGTGAAGTAGGCCATTTTTGTAAGGCTGCTGAAGCTATTTTAAATTTTAAGGGAGAAAAAAGATTTTTATATATGACTGTATACTCCAGGGTGAGAGAGACCTCTTTAAGAAAAGCCAGATCTACAATTTACTCTATTCTACACTGCTTGTGCCTAATCTCACACCATTGGGTCAATGTTATATTTCATTTATCATGCCTGTTTAAGAAACCTTAAAAAAATTTCATTCTAAAATAAAATCTGATGAAGTAACATCATATGACTGCGCCGTAGAAACAAAGCCAACAAAACAAAACGAGATGTAAGGAAATATTTTCATCGCAACGCGACTTTTAGATGTAAAAGAAACTACAGTGTGAGACGTTTCGACATCAGCTTATACGAACTTACGCTGGCTTTGTTCTTTGTCCGAAATATTCATGACAAATACGACGTTTCGGGTCTTGATACTATCCGGCCTGTAAGAAAGTCAGTTTCAACTTGAAAGTGTTATCACACACCATAATAGTAACACTAAAATTAATATTTTGTTAGAAATGCATTGTCTGAGAAATATTTTATACATAGAATGTCCCAAAAAATATGTATATACATAATGCTGGTGTATGTTATGGTTGTGTGTATACATCTCTTTGGTACATCCTATACAAGATGTTAAATACACCTAAAACAATGCCCTAGGTATGCCTACAATGAAGCAATAATTGTCAGGAACCTTCTTCAATATCATTTATGGATACGCAGACAAGATTTTGACGTCCGACCATTCTTGGCCATGGCGCTAATACGGAATTCCTGTGAATTATATTTTTCTGAAACCAAGGCAAGTCATGAATGTGAGAGTACTGCAATACCGACTGTACCTTATTTCAACACCTTAAAGACTGTCTCTTTTATTGGAGGCAGGGCTAACACGTGGCTGTAGTTTTATGAATGAAGCCATAAAATGAAACCTTCTCGTCAGTCTGTCTGACGCGGACCGCGACCTCTCAACTGTGCGATAATCCAGGGGGCCAGAGATCACGAGTCGTTCCGCCACCATCTTCGTCTCCATTTTATTTAAATGTAATGAACGAAAAATCTCGTTTTCTTCAACATTGCCTT
>NW_019059867.1:72781-88605 GCF_000696155.1 Zootermopsis nevadensis | reverse complement strand
CTCCCCGACCGTAGCCTCCCATGCACCTTTAGCAACAATCTCATTTCAGATTCACTTACTTTATAATAGAATGGGCGTTCTTTGAATTCCCTCACCACCCTCGCTCTTCAGCCAAAGTGGAATAGAAGAGAAAACTTCGTGAATGTTGAAAAGAAAGACTAGTGTCTTGATTCATTATTATTCACTAATAAACGCTTGATATATGTAAACGTATGTAGACATTATTTCTCGTGAATTTTAAGCGAACCGGAACCGATTTATTTCTGAAAACTCACCCACCCCGCCACTCCACATAGCAACAAGGTACTCTGTGAAGTTTCTTTGCTCGTAGATTGAATTCAGCATGTTCCGAAATGTCACGGTTGGCCTCGGATTTGGATTTGGATTGTTTGCAATTCAAGATAATAGATGAAAGACGGTTAAGAACAAATTCCATGCGGACAATATTTGTTTGTAAGGGGGGCTAAGTTACAGGACGATGGACCAGATATTATTACAATGACGAATTAAGAGGACGATACTCTTTTGTAGAAGTATGATTTGAGGTTCTGAAGGCGGAGAATACAAAGATGGCTGTATTCTGGATTTTACCGTCGAATATATTTCTATGAAGATTTCTGTCTTCTGGGTTGTTGCACTGTATAGTCTGGTCGATGTTTACCAACGTTTCCGAGGTCATACTGCCTCCGTCATCAGGGCGATGAGTACGAAGATTTCTGTCTTCTGGGTTGTTGCACTGTATAGTCTGGTCGATGTTTACCAACGTTTCCGAGGTCATACTGCCTCCGTCATCAGGGCGATGAGTACGAAGATTTCTGTCTTCTGGGTTGTTGCACTGTATAGTCTGGTCGATGTTTACCAACGTTTCCGAGGTCATACTGCCTCCGTCATCAGGGCGATTATTCGCAGAAGACAGAAATCTTCGTACTCATCGCCCTGATGATGGAGGCAGTATGACCTCTGAAACGTTGGTTAACATCGACCAGACTACACAGCGCAACAACCCAGTAGACAGAAATCTTCATACTCACCGCTTTGAAAACCTCAAATCATACAATATATTTCTAATTTATGAAACGACGTTTTTTCAGTAGCTCAGACAATGTAGTGTCGGACGTCGTGCAGTCTGATGAAAGTTTACTAACGTTTCAGATGTCATTGCTTCCTTTACCATCAGGGCGTTGAGGGCGATAAATGTACTGCATTTTATACAGTGAAATTGTACAAAGTAAAGCAGTGTAGCTGGCAAGCTAAGTTGATGGCAATTCTTTCAAAGTTAAGGGATGGGTGATAGAAAATGGATGATGATAATAAACGACATGGAGAAAAGGGGAAATGAAGTTTAAGAGGAGACGAGACACGAACGGTTAAGAAAGAGACAGGGCGAAAGAAGAAGAAGAGGAAGAAGGGGTGGTGTTAGGTGTCAGCCTTCCTCTCGCAGGCAATTTCCTCGCCGTTCAATCACCCATAACGGCTACACTAAGTTAGTCCTTCACCCCAGTAGGCAGTACCAAGTGAAAGATATATTCCAATGCAAATCAAATGGTTGCACAGCCACTGCTGGATTTGCATCTGAAATGGTTTTAAATGACTCCGTTAGCACATTCTAAATTTTGTGCTTTCTTTTTCTTTTCCGTCGCAGAACTGCTGACACTCCGGTTAAAGTGGGAGCCGGCGATAGGAAACTGTTTCCTGCGTTTATAGGGGAAAGGGTGTTGCAGGAAATCAGGATACTTTTTTTCTCAAATTGAATATAGATCTAAGTCACCGTAAATTCCAAGAAACTGGACGGTTAACAATTTAGTTTCGCTGTGTTACACACTTCGCCCACATTAGCCGCGTTTTTTCTTCGCTTGGCTTGTGACGTGAATCTCCTTTCCGCCTCTAAAGGATTAAATACACTAAATTATTAGTTTACTTATTGTTTTAAGTGGGAACGAAACCTCGTGTCTCATTTTAAGGGAACATAATAGCTTAGATGTATTCCATAAGATGATGCCGGGGATAATATTTTGGCGCCGGAAAGAGGGAATTAAGTCGGGCAGAAAAGGATTCTGTAAAAATTACGCCTCACTGACTAATACCGAAGCGATGAGATTGGCGGTAAATGTAGCACGCATTGAATAAATGGGAAATGAGTATAAAAATTTTCAGGTTATGAGAGTAACACCATTTAGTCACACTCTCGGACACAAAATCGTATTATATCTTGTGAAATTTGAGGTTTTCACGGCGGTGATAACGACGACGACGTCTTTATGTTTTCTGGCCCCGCGTGGACTGATGCGTAGATTCAATGTTTCGGAGAAGCGCATTGCCTTCATCTTCAGGGCCTAGTATGATGATGATCTTTTGGTTTGTGACGGCAGAACCCAGTAGAACATCAGCATATTATTATTTCCTTTCTACATGCTCGCACTTCACCTTCAAGTTCTTGTTAAAGTGATAAATGAGACCGTTCTTTTGAAAACATGGAGATGCACCGATAGGTCTGCTTTACGACTTCGGCTGTATTGTTGTATTTAAGTGATACACTTTCTGTAAAAATACAGTATTCGGAAGTAAAGGGGGCGAGACATTATCTACAGCACTTTGACTTTTTATATCTTCTGCTGGGAAGCAAAGCGTAGATCGGTATCAAAGAACTGGGAGGGATTATTTAAGAGATTAGTGGGTGAAAGAGCACAAAAATAAAAGGGCAGGGTTAAAGTGACGAAATTTAACTCCTAGATATAACACCCTGGTTGTTATCTGGGTGTGATACTTAGCCTTTCACCCTTAGGGACGGAAATATATTGAGCTTTTTCGAGAAAAAAGTGCCAAGAAAATAGAGTTTGAAGTTTGAAGATGAATCAAATTGCACGAGAACTTCATAGTCCTAACTCTTCACAGAATATTAGTGTGGTGTTTAAGAGGAGGTTGAGATTGGGGAGATAAGTAGCACGAATGGGTGAAACAAGAAATGCCTAATTTGTGTTTTGCCATACACCCTAAGTTAAACTTCGTAAGGATTAACTAAGGAAATAAAAGAGTGAACACGAATCAGCCTACTTTATAAATCTAACTACCAGTGATTTATCTGTTGCAATAACAATGACAGTTATTTATACCCTGATTTATGCTAATATATTTAAAAGTGTTTACATTTTTCAAATTATTGATTCTAGCTTGCAATCGTGTATGACTATAACTAACGGGTCCTATGCCCATCTCCTAGCAGATATAAGTGAATATGAGTTATCAGCGAAATGCTAATTATAGACATGGGACAGTGTCATTTTGTCCTCCGCAAGTCCATTATGGACAGCTCTGGGACCGAACCCGGGCCTGCGTGGTGAGAAGCTGACAGATCCCACCTGGAATTCATTATCTCACTTTCGTCAAAATGTCTTCTGTTTTTGGAAAAAAAACATGTTATGTACCACCAATGGTGTTTGTGGAAGTACAGTCGTGTTTAATTGTCCGTGGTATTGTTTTATCATGGCGTAATGGTGATCATGTCCGTTTCGAACAAGCGCCATGTTTGCTGCTTCATATTTTCCTTTGGATTATTAAAACAGGTACAAGGAAAACCGTTTTTATGCCGAATACTTGGTGAACCTTCTCAGAGAAATGGGTGAGGGAGTATTCTAATTTGGTTGTAGCTCCCCCTGTACCCTTACTGAATCCCTTTCCAACCCTGGAAGATTTAGTACGCAGTAAAATTTTCTAATAATGTCGTCACATTTTTCTAATAACTTTTTTACCTCTTTTTCCTCACCATTCGTTCCCTTCTTTTCCCCCACTCTTTAATATGGCCCTTCTCCTCGTTTGGCGACATTTATATAACTTTAAAAGCCAGGAGTGAGGACACAACCAATGATATCCTGAAGCAACAGTGACTCAAGGAACAAAATTAAGAGAACGGTATTCAAAACGATTTCTTAGGGTATAGTAATTATATTACTAATCTACTATAGGTAAAGTTAGATTATGAAAATGACTGCCTTATGTGTTATTGCGCCATTGTAGTGTGGTGAAAGTTTACCGACTATTCAGAGGTACTTCCTTACTCTGTCACCAGGCTGATGATGGAGACTCATAAGCACCAGAGCTGTCATTATTCTGATGATGAAGGTAGCAAGAGTATCTGAAATATCGGTAAAAATCTATCAGACTACATAGCTCTGCAACCCAGAAGACAACCGTGAGAACTTGATATCTCAGTCAGTGCTGTAAAATGTCATCACTGCGAAACCGAAAACAAACTCTATTCATCTCTCAACAAATGATGGCATTTACTATAGAACACTTTTGCTGTTACTGGTTTTCACATTATGGCAAAAGAAAAGAAAATATGACGTCATAAGATGGTGATGGTTGGGTTTTATTAATATCAAAAATCTCACTAAGTTTTCATGCAAATAAAGATTAGGCTTGAGGCAGGGTGGAGGTGTGAGGTGTGGCAGCAACTTTTAAGTGCAAGTTGCTTAAAATATATTTATTTGCTCAGAAACCCTGCAACTATGAATATACACGAAGCGAAATAACATTTCACATGAGTAAAAAGGGAATTATTATTCATTACCATTACTGGCTGTGAAATGGAATATAGTGAAGTTTCTGGAGCAGGAGTGGAGAAGGACGCATTCATATTGACAGTTATAAAATTACGAAATGCCACTGTATTTTAGTGGAATTGCATTAAGTTAATTCTAAGGACTTCTGCTTAGGTTCCTACGACTGGACGGCCTTCGGGAATAAGCAGCGTAAATGTCGAATGCCTTCCAACGTTTCGACAAACATTTCTTTTTCTACCTTTAGGGTGAATATCGCGGCCGTGATGTTTGCAAAACTTCGCAAGCCAGATTCTGATACCGTCATTTTATATAAAAGGGGACAGGATTCCTATCTGTTGTGTCCCCTAGTTTAGCGAATTCAGTTTTACTTTTCGCATATAGACCATGTAATTAAACTACGTATGTATAGACCTATGTTTCCTGTTAAGTTCAAAAATTTTCGGCAGAAAATTAATATTTTATATTTTATTGTTTTTGCAGTGTTGTACATTACCTCGATAATAATAGTAAATAACCAGAAATATTTTAGGTATTAATACATATTATATTGACTAATGAATTTGTATTTAAACTTCTTAGTCCAACGATTCAACAGCATAATTATTTCTCAGTAGTAAAAATTGTTTTGTTAATGTAGAACTTAATATCTGGAATGTGTGAAATTACAGGAAGACACTCAACAAACGTATTTAACAATTAAATACCGAAATAGGGACGAATTCGTTGCCTAAACAAGCATGAGCTGAATCGCCATTTGTTTTACAAGCCCTTAAAATCCTTTCTTTAGGATGAACAGTTTAATTACGAGTTGCATATTGAGAGTGAGCAGTCGCTGTCTCTGGATTCAGAATTAGCAGATCTGAGACTTCTACAAACATTTTCAGTTTCTCGTTTATTCCAACGGGCTGCTCTCTTAATATTGTTATGCTGGAAGATAAAACATTCAGATGTTTGTTGACTTGCAGCCACAGAGATGGCGCTGACTCTCCCCTCCTTTGTTATCCCATCACTTGTCACAAAATTGATTACGGACAGGAACACTAGCGCAGTCTCGTGGCGGGCGGGGTCGTTATTGTGTGAACCCTGGCTAATCTCATGCTCACGGTAAATTTGAGCCCCGACGTCTCTATTATCGCGAGGGGGTAAGAGGGTGTAGATATAATGGGGTAAATGGGCTGTGGGGATATTTGGAGGGAGGAGGCTGTAACAGAATAATGTCATAAGGGGAGTCTGTATATGTGTGTGGAAATGTATCCACATTGAGGAAAAAATATACTTCATTATTATCATACTATCTTGTTGAGAGTTAAAAAAGTGTAGTTAATAGGGGTGCTGGAAAGATGTCTGTTCAAATATGTGAAGGGCTTGTGGAAGAGATTTGACGTATTGTAGCACTGGACTGGTCAGTACTTTTCATATAAGAGAAAGTAAGCTTATATTTTCATACTAATATTCAATGTGTTAGCTTCGGATTCAAAATTTTATGACAGCTATTAGCAAAATTAAAACTTTCTTCAGACCAGATGTAGGCCTGTGTGCTGAATAAATCTATATTCATCATATTCTTTATTTTCAAGTCTTTTGCTGTCCGTTCCTAACTTAATTAACCAGGAACAGGTAACTTGTTAGGGAATTAAACTTTCTACACCTTATAAGTGCGTAAATAATATGAAACATACCCAGGGGCAAAGTGTTAGCCTGGCTAACACTTTGAAAAGCAAAAATTAAAAAGTCCTCTGTCTTACCTTCGTAGTTCAGTACTCCATACGCTGGAACGTAGCAGAACCTATCGGATGAAATGCATCTTTAGTCAGCTCCAGCCAGCCAGGCCCTCGTAGCGAACGCCAGCCTCAACTAGTTACCAGACTACGCATGGCTGGGTGGAGTTGGCTAACAATGCATTTTATCTGATCGGTTCTGTTGTGGTTCAGTGTATCAAATACGAATGAACCACTAAAATAAAGCACAAGACTATATTTTTATTTTTTCAAAGTGTTAGCAGGACTAAAACGGCTTACACCGCTAATATGCATGCTGCATCCCCGAAATATTTACTTTGTGGAGCTCTGCCTCCATACCAACACATACCGTCACAGGGCTATTAATCTGTTCCTTCATGATAATTTTAAGTTCCGGAATTATTTTCAGAAGCCCAAGAATATCAACAAATATCTTTCAAATTGTCGTCTGTAAATTCCTGATTAAAATGCAGATATTAATATTATGCTATGAGAATTTAAATAAAATTCACTAAGACAGCTTTAAATTCCTTGCATTACAGTGACCTAGAACACGCAGTTGTATATTTAGGACATTATTTCTAACTTTTCACTCGTAATGCGCGAACGTTTAAACACCATACTGTACTCGTGCAATGACAATTCTTATTTTCAATTCTGCCAGAAGATTGTACGACAGACTAAAGGCAACTAGAAGAAAAGCGAGCCTTGTTAACGTCTGCACCGGATTAAAGCGAGTGGTCAGCCTCTAGCTCTGGCTGTTACAGCGCCCCGTTATGTGTTGGGTGGACCCAAGAGTCTGCCTAGACGCGGTGATGAAGAGAGAAATCAGTGCCAGAAATCAATCGTCCAGCCTGTAGCCAGAATAACAGGCTGTTTCAGTTATCCTGGCAGGAAGTAAACTTAATATCTTCAAACTGGGTTACGAGGTGTAGGATTGAAACCACCATCAGCCAGAGAATTTGTTAACAGTTAATTTTTTCAGTCATTCTTTTCTTGTGATTCCACCAGCATACATTTGTTTCGTTATTGTAAATTTGTTCTTTCAGTTAAACTCATGTTTTACATCGCACCGGGAATAATAGTCTTTCATAAATTTGACCCATGGGATATATACAGTATATTTTTATAATCGTTGCATCGCATTCCATCTAATTCATCATGTACCATTTTATAGCTTACCTGAAACACTTCTGTTAATACGGAATTCTCCACATACCTACAGTTTGGTTGTTTGCATTTCTCAGCTCGTTTGTTTTGTCTCGCTTTATCGTTCCACGATTGTTTCTACGTGGCTGCTGCTTCGATTTGTCTGTCTTCCTGTTTTACCAGTACACGTACAAATTTGTTTAAAGTGGCAACTGTTCTAATTGAAGTGTGCGATTACACGTTAAGCATTCTATGTACAGCGTTAGCAGACAACTTCATTTAGCATCTGAAGTACACGATCAGCTAATTTTAAATATCAGAAAATGGTCTATTAAGATAGGCCTACGCGCGGAAAAATGGTTGGCGTATATCAGTAATATATGACATGTTAAAAGGGAAAAGAAATGTCCTTCACAGAATGACTACAAAGTAAAGGCTCATGTTGAAGAATTAATTAATTACAGTGTAGCCACATGTACTAAATAAATGTTGACTTTATTCATATTAACTAAAAGTTTTAAAGTCAGTAATAAATTGTCCAAACAGATAATTTTCATTTGATTCTGTTTCCTTGAAATTGATCTGTTTTTAAAATATAGGTTGCATTTGACGTTTTGGTAGCTGGCTGTCTTATAATTTTCAGGTGATACGATATTGGTAAAATATACACATAAATATGATATCATGATATTTTTTTATGTATGTGAATTTGTATCTGCGTCTGCTACCTTTGAACATCTACGCTGAATTTGTTGGAATACAATATTATTCAGTGGTTGTTGTGTATGTATATTTGTGGTTATATTTTTCTTATACTAACTGGACACATTTAATGCAAATTAGATCATGTAAATCAGTCTTTCTCACCTTCTAATTTAACGAATTGGTTTCAGTTGTCTTAGCAGCTGTTGTCACTGAACAGGCCCGGTGCCACTACATCAAATGAATGCTGGCTGGTATTCCTTTGTTTGCCTCCTCCGTGTTCAACCTCCATTCTGCTGTCCCTTGTGCACCTCCGCGTGTGTCCATCTTTCCTGCCTGGTCGGTTGCTCCAAGACAAAGACGTTAAGATTCTGTACGTTAGGACAAGGATTTATTTGTGAATTTCTGTGGTGGAACAGTACAACTGCACTGTGTTGTCAAGATTTCTCTCTTCAATATTTCGTTGGAATAAATATCCTTCTCAAGTTATCAACCTCACACGCTGTAAGCCATAGCTCCTTAATGCTGATGAAGGTTCCATTCTGTATGCTGTTGGATTAATATTTTGCTTGTAGCTCAGTTCCTCGATAAGAGATACTACTCTTCTAAAAGAGAACATTTCATTTACCATTGTATTTAATTATTTGCATTACATATTACTCTTTAGATAACACAGGAGCTGATTAAAATACATGAATCTTGTTTTTGTGGATGCGATCAGAAATTGACTGAGTTAAGTTATCCATTGACAGACGTTTCATTTTAATATGTCTTTTTCAAACATGTCTACATTTCTTTATAATTTATTGGTCCCAGACAATATCCAGCTTCAAATGAGAAAGATATTTAGAAGTTGAATATTTAGCAACCATAGTACAAATTAATATTAAATTAATTCTGTATAGAGTCTTGTTAATATTTATCTCCCAGCTTGAAACAAAAGAATGAAATATCCTTATAAGAGATGCTTTTTTCCCTTGCTTTGTGTGTGTGTGTGTGTGTGTGTGTGAACCTTTGTCTTACATAAAGGGAAGAAGGTATATTGAGGAGGCTTGAGAAAATTTTACCCTGAAAATGGAGGCGACACATTCTTCCAAAGCATTGGTAACTATTTACAAGACTAGATGGCGTAACAACACATTGAATATTTTCATCGCCGCAGTAAGAACCTCAAATCTGGAAGATGAAATACACCTTAAATAAATATGGAACATTCTGATACCATAAAATGTGGCAATGTTTTAAAAACCTGAACAACTATCAGTTTCTCAGTAAAGACTGTGGTGCATGGACCTGGTGACCCATTATACGTTACAAATCTTACTGGTCTACAACCTCCATATAAACGCCAGACAGACGTTAACTAAAATATTAATTGTAGCTAAGTATAGCTGTGTATTTATTTATGGGTTGGTTTAATACATTTTAATATATGAAATTTATATCTGTAGAAGATATCACAGAATTTTCGCATTAGTCGGTGTAGTCACTTGGGACTCAAATCCCGTATTTCGAAATACAAATCCCAGCCAACCTTCAGTATTACAACGAAACTGGTGAAATAACGGCTGAGATTGAAATACAACCGATATTTCTAGAACTCTCTATTAAAAGGATTAGGCAGAATGTCGACAGAGTTCAACCTTCAGGGCCCATACGGTGCTAAATCGTTGCCTATTTAATCATATTATACAGACGCTGAACTTAAAGCGCACATTTATATGTTATTAAAATAGTCCTAAATCTAAAGAAGCCACACCTGCCTATCTGGTCTATTGTTACTGCAGAGAATTTGTTTAACTTTCTCCATGAAACTGAGTTCCTTTTGAGAATATGACAGTCACTCAGCCAGTTAACAAATTCCCCTAGGCTCAAGTTCATTACCGTCTTGACAAGAATTCGCCACAAGTTCCTATCCTGAGGCAGACGAATCTTGTTCATAACCACGCATCTCGTTTCTCTACAGTCCATGTGTAACTTATATTAATCTCTTACCCACGACTAGGTTTGTATCCCAAGCAGCTTTCTTCTATTAGGTTTTCCGGTCACATTTTGTATGCCTTTTTTAATCTGCCTGTGTTCTCCAAAAAGAACAACTTTTTCAGTCTCCTTGACCTGATCAATCTGCCAATATTTGTTTAAGTACGAATTATGAACCATTTCATTATATAATCTTTCTGTCCTCCTATTAATTCATCTATACTAATTCCAGATACTTTCCCAGAACTTTGTTTCCCAAAACATGTTATGGCAAGAGACCAAATTTTACAGTCACACAACGCACCAGACAAAATTATAATTTTGTACATCTTTATCCTTGCTTTGCCACAGTATCAGCATTACCAATATTTTGCGAAATAACAGTACATCCAATTTCTCTCCCTCTCTGTACATTCATCTCCTGTCTCTCCCCCTCTTAATCACTGGTTTATTGTTGTAATTCCCCTCCCCCCCTGCACGACTTGGCCGTATGAACGATAATATAACGCTATAACGAGATTCTATCAGCCAAAAGTTAATCCTCGAGTCGCCGCTCATTGTTACTGTGATCGCTGGCGAACAGAATGGAATGAGAAGGGGGTGAGTACATTTTATCGCATGATGCGACGTGCGCGTTCTCTATGGGGAGCGATAAGAAACACTGAACATGAAACTAACACCCTTAATCATTGCTCGTTTACTTTTATAATAGAATGATAATGTTCAGATGATGGCAGGCAGAGTTAGCGGTGGGGACGTTGGAAAATTGAACGTGATTCATTGTGCATTACAACCTGCAGTTCACAGAGTGATTCAAACGCTGTTGTATCGCGATTGGAATAGTAATACTGTTCAGTTCGATCTTCGAAGTAACTCATACTTTCATAATATCGGAGAATATTTACAATAAGCGTTTTAGGTCTTGATGAGATAAATTTACATGTTTTATGTTAAATCGTATAATTAATTAACTAGCTTCATGGAGAAAAGTTCTTCTGGAAAGCTGATGGAACCTCAGCTTCTCCAGAAATTCTCCGTCTTTTCTGAAACCTGAATTTTTCTTACTGTATTCAAAAAGAGCCAGCCCCTGTCTGTTTCTTGTGCTTAGCCATTTGAACTAACCCACAGATTTGAATTTTATTTTTATTTAAGCAATAATAATATGCTGCCATCTACGCCTGTCTCCCTTGTGATCACTTCGCTTCCGGTTTGCAGACTAAATTTTTATAAGCATTTCTCTTGTCCTCCATGTGTGCTATGCAGTGTTAGCAAGCGGTATGCTCAGACGCACTGATGTGGCACCATAAGACTTCACGTGTGCCTCAAATGCTTATGAGAATTTGTATATTCGCGCGTTATAGCTAGGAAAGGTAATGCCTTATGTTTCGTAATTAGAATTCAAGCAGACACACTGGTTCAATATCGATAGTTTTATTCAACATTTCTTGATTTCATGTGCCCTCATTCTTAAAGGGCAAAGATTTGTAAGTAGATTCATATTTATGGTCTTGTATGAATTCGTGCACAGTTTTACTGAGGCGTTATGTTGAAATGATAGAATAAAATAAATCATAACATGTCATGTAATACATACATGTGAAATTTGAGATTGTCACGGCGGTGAAGATTTTAATGCTGTTCTTTGAGTTGTGACGCCCTGTGGACTCGTAGGTAGAAAACAATTCGGAGAAACATACTGTCTCCATCTACAGGGTTGAAGATTGACACGGTATATATCTCCGAAACGTCGATTTGTACCTAGATTCAACGCGGCATCACAACCCAGCTCGTCATCACCGACAAATATCAGTGTTGACGACGGACAAACGGATGGACTGGAAGACAGACATGACCTCTCCATTATGCATTTGTTTTATAGTCTTTGCCCAGAGAATGCATAAAGATTGAATGGGAGTAAAATATCCTTCGAGAAACGGAATTCCGATGAAATTCTAAAGTAACATTCCTGGACATTGAATGACCTGCTTAAATGATGTTGTAACATTATTTGATAACTATCTGTCCTACAAATTTTACTCTTTATTTTTCTGCTGCAAGAAGTGTGATTTGCTCAACTGTGGGTTGTCTGAAAATTAGGCTTTCCCCTCTCGTTCTTCTGATAGGATTGGAGTAACCTAAACATGACAACGTTAGGATGATAAGAAGTAGTAGCTTGAGACGGAGACAAAATATTTTGGTTTTCCTTTTATAACTTTCTTATTTAAATATTAATTGTTCATCTTATGATTCGGCGCAGATAAACCTAGCTACTAAGAGCTCCGTTGAATAAGTCACAAATACAAAATCATACGTTGTAAAGGCATTCAGTATACAGAAGAACTCTTTTAAAGTTGTGATTTTGTTATTCAGTTTTAAAGTGAGACATTAACGTGTATATCATATTAATTTATTTCTGTGTGTATGTTTCTAGACAAAGGTTCTCACTATCTAAACAATGCTTTTGTTTTTAAATATATAATTTTCTCTGCAGCAATATCGCACGGTTAGCACAGACCAGTAAATGGTGTGCTTTGTTTGATGACCATCAATCCCGTTTTAGGACCACCCCATTAACAGGGTATTCTAAAGCCATGTTGAGATCCAACAGGGATAAAGTTTCTCTTTGAAGATGGCTGTCTTCTGGGTTGTAGCGCCGTGTTGTCTGGTCGAAGTTTACTATCGTTTAAGAAGCAGCAAACATTCTACCAAATTACACGGCGCTACAGCCCAGAAGATAAGCCATCTTTATTCTCTCCGCTGTGAGAACCTCAAATCCCGCTAAGTCACTCTTTCTTAGATCATTCTGACAATGAAAGAGAATCGGAAGAAGTAATTAATTGGTCAAAAAATGTTTTGTGCTGTTGTGGCCTTACCAGAACAGGTTTAGAACCTTATTGAACTTTGCGAAGTTGTTCTGCGCAGCGCATGGTGCGTTGTGGCATTTTCCACTTATTTGATCTCGGTCTGTTGGGGGTTTCGACTGGGGAGGGTATAGCTGGACGGATTTATCGGCTCAGCTACCAGATAGGCGCTCGGAACCCCGGGCGGTCCGGGGTGAGGGTGAGGATGGGGTGGAGAGAGGGTTCGTAATTGGTTTATTAGTTTGCGGTTCTTGTATACTCAGAGGACGGTTTGGGCGATTTATCCCAAGAGTGGTGTGAGGCGGTAGTAATGTATTGATATAATTGTGGACCGGACGGAGTGTTTAATGTTTTACCCTTCGTATCAGAGTATATCTACTTAAGTTTCACTAACAGGGGTGCCCATTTATTAGCCATTTAATTTTACATTATACTTAGATAATCCGATAATCAAATATGCTAATGTTGTTACAATAAGGAGGAAGATCTAACATATATCCATTTATCAGTTATTTTTTCGTTTCATAAAAACTGTATTTTGCAATTCGTTATTGATAATTTGATTGCACACTGATAGAGCATTCAATACCTGGGACTTTATTTTGGGTGTTTAAAACATCATGTTGTACACAATCTCAAATGGAGGCAGTAAGCACCTGTGGCAAGTCGGTCAAACTCTACACGACTACATAGTAGGCCTAATCTAAAAATATCCTAAATTCGCCTAAGCCTCGGAAATATATTTGCCTAAACGTTACCTAACCTACTCCATCTTAACCACCCTTATCTAACTCAACGAAACCTAACAAACTAGAATATAACCCAACCTAACCTACTCCGACATAACCTAACTCACAGAGGGGCTTCGACTTTACCTGGACTCCGTCCTATAAGGCGAATCGCCTCTCTCAGGGCTCCGCATCACCGCATCGACGTCGCTGTTGAGGGCCACGTCCCACAAAACCGCACTCTCACCCATCACTCGGGGCGTCTCACATGGATTTCTCCGAGCGGTCGATCCTCTACACCCGGCTTACTCCAAGGTACTCCTCCCGTTATCGCCCGCTATGCTGAACCACATATGTCCAATCCACACCTTCCAAACCTGGTCACCTAAAACCCATTTCAACATTATCCTTCTGTCTAGTTGGTATTCTGATCCGTCTCTTTTTTTGAAACTTTCAAACTGAAAGTTTTTACGCATTTCTCATCTCTTCCATGCGCGCTACATGCACCACCCATCTCATCCTCCCTAATTTGATTATCCTGATATTTAGTGAAGAGTTAAAATTGTGAGGCTTCTCATGATGAGATTTTGTCCAGCCTCGAGTAATTTCACCACTTCTAAGCCCAAATATTCTCCTAAGTACCCAATTCTTAAGCACCCTTAATTTGTGTTATTTTGTCAGTGTAGGAGACCAGGTTTCAAACCAGTACGAAACAAAAGGTAAAATTATTTTTTTACATTTTTAGTCTATTTCTCCTCCAAAGAAGAGACCACTTCTCATAGACGCAGAGCCTGTTACTTTGTTGTTGGAGTATAGAACACAAGAATGTATTTGATAATGTCATGTGACGTCACACATCTGACTTTTTTAGCATAATAGTGATATCTTAATACGGAGTTGAAAGTTGATATGGTGATAAATAAGCCTTAATATATATTTCAGAGAAACACTATTTTAACATGGTTGTATCTAGGATGCTCTGTCGTGTAGTGTGGTAGATGTTGACAGACTTTTCAAAGGAGCTTACTGCTTCCATCATCAAGACGTCAAAATCTTCTTTTTAGCCTTTTGCTGTATCGAGTCCAGGCATTCCGTTTTATTTTTGATTAAATGCAGAGAAACGAGTGGTCACAGAATGCCAATTATTACATCCCAGCATTCGTTGTATTGAGAAGAAAAAATTTCAGCAGTAAAATCCATATGAGGGCATTAGCTGCCGCCCTTGGTATCCAGAACAGAAACGTTCCTTCCGTGAGCCTGTTTTCATGTCCCAATTTGGCACGTTTTACGCCACTCATTGCTTGTATGTTTGCTGACGTGAGGAAATCTCCTGGCTGCTATGAGACAAAAGGCATGGCGTTTGTTTCGCTAATCTCCAGCAGCGCCAGTGCTGCTCTCTGCAACTGCTGCTCCTTTTTTACAAACACACACACACACACACACACACAAAAGCTGAGCTGTGCTAATTGAAGACTTAATTAGTATTCTCTTGTGTTGAGGAAGGCTTCTAGCTAGTGCAAGCAATAATAAAGCGCCAGATCTAAATTGCCTCGTTATTGTTCCTCCGATTATTACTGGCAGTAGCGTCAGTCGCCTCTCGCAACGCCATGCTACCCCCTCACCCCTCTACTTTCCCGCACTTCGTCGACGCAGGAACAAGGTTAGAGAAAGACTTTTTACTTTTAGTAGGTGTAGAAACTGTAACAGTGGCTGCTGCAAATTTATAAGAAAGAGAAAGCAGAGAGTTGGCCTTTCTCATTCACTCTTCTTGCCATTTCCTTTACCGAACATCGAGTGCGTTGGACTAGGGTGAGTATAGCTGTAGTATTATTTTAGAAACACCAGGGCTCAATTCAATCGGAGTTGTTTGTTTCTGTCATGTTTTTGGGCCATTCTGTTTACTTTTTTATATTTATTTAGTGTTCTGTCTGACGACAGGTCCATATGAACAGGATCCTTCCATCCTTTTCTCGGACTAGGACCTGTTCATACACGTTCTTGGCAGATGATCCAAAAATGGTTTGCCATTGCCTTCTTCTGTGTGTGAATGGAGTAATTGTTGGGAAGCCACGGAGAAACCGGGGAAGCCCCCGGAGGAAAACTCCG
>NW_019059867.1:28614-72456 GCF_000696155.1 Zootermopsis nevadensis | reverse complement strand
CGGAGGAAAACTCCGTGTTGCCTAGACCACGGCCTTGCCCAACACAAGTTATAAATTTGGGCACCGCCGGGAATCGAACCCGAGACCCCAGGATTACAAGGCCAGCGTTCTGACCGCTAGACCACCGTGGCCATCTCTGTTTACTATAAAATCTAAATTGTTTCAAAATATGAAATCATTTCAGCGTTAGCATAACTAACATAACAAATAGATGATCGTTAAAGGAGTACAACAACTCGTCTAACTTAAAAATTGGCCGAACCTCGCACGAAAGTGTTTACCACTCCTGCATGATCACAAATGTTTCTTTGATTATAGGCCATGGAGGTGCTTAAATTTCTTGAAGTTGAGTTCTATTGTCCGCAGCCATTTAAGCAGCCGACAGTGTCAAGCTATTTTGTAACCTGTGACTTGCAAGTCAACGTAGGGTTACAACCCAGAAGACGTCTTCGCCGCTGCGAGGCCCTCAAATCTCTTAATCAGCTTCGATGTCCTCTTTTACTCTCCGTGGTGACCATTAATGAAGAACCTAACCCTGCATTATTGCCATTGATTCGTCCAAGAGTCCAACTGCCCTCTCTTGTACAAACTATGTGCTACAAGTTACGTGTAAACCGCAAATGCGTTAAATTCATGGACTGATGTATAAAGCATTTTGCCTTTCCCACTTTATTATTATCAGCGATGAAGGATGTTAAGAAGGAAATAAAATGAAAATTCAGGTTCCTCGTATGGGTTGTACTCAGAGAAGTCACAGGGTTTTCGCTGCTAGTAATAATAATAATAATAACAGTAATAATAATATAGGGTGCTGCCACCTATCTTAATGGCAGTCTTTGTCGCACTCAAAGCCAGATTTTAATTACACCCAGCAATTGGTTACAATCAGGTTTACTTATCTGCAATAGTCTTTATAAGAGGCAGATTCCGCCTCATTAAGCCCCAACTACGCAAATAAGGGATGGAGAGGGAGAGGTGGGGTTTCATTGGGCTTGAAATCTCTTTCATCTCATTGGCTGGTTGTCGCTACTCTCTCCGCTACTATCTGTGTTTCTCAGGGGATGAACAGCGTAAGTCACGTGATATCAGTGCTAACATCCATATAAATCTTTCTGTATCCTCTTTTGACGTATCATTCACAGATAATTCATTTTCCATTACATTTCCTGTTGTAGGCTATTTAATCATTGAGTTACCAAACCTCTTTCCATGCACCAATTGCCGTAGTTTGGGAAAACTGGACAGTCACACAGAACAATTCGAGATTGGAACCAGTGAAGACTGGCTCACATCCAACAGAAAAATAAAAATAAACGAATAAATTATATTTGAATGTTTTTGGTTATGCTACGTTACGTTATAATTACGTAATTTTTTTAAAATTTATTTTTCATCTAAATTATGGAATTAAAGAACAACAACGTTTCGGGACCTGGATTCTGCTTCCGTCTTCAGGTAAATGGGGAAGAAGACAGAGCGTCAAAGAAACCTGTTCGAGCCCCGTGGTTGAGCTAGTTTGAGGTCTGAGACTAGTCTGAAATGATTTGTTACGCCGACATATCCTTTTCTGTTATATTTCGACTCTCTCGCCGATTTCAGTTTTGCGTCATGCTCAAATAGTTCCTTCTATCCGCATTTTCGTACAGACTGCTCCTTAATTGGCTTGAAAACAAATTTTGTATTTCTTCTTCTATGGCTCTCCGGTCCGTGTTCGGTCCATGGCCTCCTCAATTCTCCTCTTCCATTCGGTCCTCTTTAGGTCCGTCTGTTCGAGGCTTTGATCGAGGTTTCGAAACATCTTCCTTTTTATGGTGCAAGGTTGTTAGCCTTGCGACCAACCCCCAACCTGGAGTTATTGTATTTAGGGGTTACAATTTCAATATAGTTTTTTTAAAAACATATTACAGCTGTAACAAACATTTCGACATCTAAATACAATCCTAAATGGTAATACAGGGCATGACATTTTTATGCATGTGTAAAGATGTACAGTACTGGTACAGTGCATCTCTATTAAGCGTTATGCTACGTCGTTCTAAATGTTATTAGTGCTCAGGCGCATAAAATAAATAGTAATTTCGAGTAACGTTCTGTTATCCTTCAAGCTGTGGACCTGTTTGATGACGGTGGAAGGTCGGAAATTCCTGTCTACCACGTGAGCACATATAGAAAGCACTTACGACAGATGACAGCATCTGTACCAAAAAATGTTGACAGGATCTTGTAAAAAGCTAGCGGTGTTGTATAGTGTTGGATAAAAATTAATAGGGAGTTAAATAGAGGGCCGGGAAGGGTACAGAGGAGGGAATACTAATGTTCCAGTTGGCCGCCTTGTTTTTATACAGCCCATCCTCCCCCCCTCACTCCTGTAATTCCTCTCCCTCTTGCTATCTTTCTGTAAACAAATTCATTTTATCGCCAGCAGAATGAGAGAAAATGGGGGATGCAGGAAAAAGGGTCCAAACGTGCGATAAATGCGCCCCTTTTTCTGTACAGTACATGTGTCTTTGTCGCACTGGAGTTTTTCCCATCTGCCTCTCTCTGTCGCCCGGTTCGTGATGTGTTTCCTCGTTGTAATGAAAATGAAGTAATTAAAAGTATAAAGCTTTAGGGTTAATTACGGTTCTCTTGCGCTCGTTTTGTGTTACAAGCCCACCTCCCCCCTCCGCTACCATCCTCTCACCCATCTCCAGGATTATTACGTGGGTTTTTGATGGGCCAATTAAAATCTGGCTTCCATTGTTTTAAGCTAGTGCGCCACCCAACTATACAGAGTTTTATTAGCTAGAAGAGTTAATTCTCGCGTAGCGGTTCCTAGCTCAATGACGCTGTTCGTGTGGAAACCGGGGGCTGCGTCGAGTAAGCTTTTGAAATACAACTGAGAAGCCATCCGCATGTCTACACAGACCCGAAAGTTCATAAGCACTGAATAAAGTTATGCATTCTTTTCAATGTAATGCTCATCTGATACTTGAAATATTCAGATTCTGCTTGTCTGACATCTTCTTCTTCAGATTTTATGGCATAGGCCGTCTAGCAAGTTCCGATTCAAAATTTAATTCTGAAAGTATGGACCCTTTTCGATAGTTCTTACGACTTCTGTCTGTCTAGAGCAGTGGTATTCAACCTTTTTTGTTCGCGTACCCCTAGATATAATTTCTCTTCAACTTTGTACTCCCAAAGTTGCTGGTGTATAATTCAAATTATACATAGTATATAATCTACATCTAAAATAAACTAAATAAATTACATTACTGATTATTCAGTGTTTATCATAAAATAATATATATTTTTTTAAATTTCACGTACCCCCTAAGATGTCTTTGCGTACCCCAGGTTGAACACCACTGGTCTAGAGGACTCTAAATACATATGAGAGCACAATACAGAAGCACGTCAGTGCGTGGGTTTTGAGACAATATTTCATAAAATTTAATTCGATGTATGTGAAATTTGACACTTCGACATTAATATAAATTAATGCATACAAAAAGAAGTAAAAGAATTCTGAGAATGCCTGCCATCCTTAAGTTCAGCAAATGTTATCTTCCAGTATCTTTTGTAATAACCTAGAAATTAAAATTCACAGTCTGCCGATGTTGCTTTTAATTTTATTTGGACGTGACACTTGGAAAAGAACACAGATTGAAGACATCTGGTGAATTCCTGAGGGACCTTTTTGGACCCTATGAACAGGAGATAACGAGAGACAGAGACATTTCAATGCAGAGGAGTCACATATCGATGTTGGTCTTCTGAACTGTAAGGCCGCTTAGGAGAAACGTAGTCGGCATTGGCTTGACTGTTGTTACGGACATCATCCGCATTTCGGTTTTGTCCAGGCGCAACTGAAACTGGGCCAATTTACTTTTCCAGGTATAAAAGTTTCGGGGGTGGGGTGGAAATGTTTATACTCAGTTGGGCCCCTTTCAATAAGCTAGTTTCGATCTGTAAAATAGACCGAATTTCCAAAAAGATGTGTTAGTATGAAACAAAGACCATGGATATTGTGAATAATCGTCGTGTTTTTGCTACACATCAACGTCAGAAATATTTAGATTTATACTGTCTCCATCTTTAGCCCTGGTCCTAAATACGACATGGGAGTGAAGATTCGATTCCGTTGGATTAGTTCACTGTCCAATGACAACCTCTTGTGAAGACGGTATAAAATTTTGGTTCCATAAAAGACGTGGAATAAGTTAACCAGCCGAACGATTTCCTCTTCGACGTCATAGTAACGCGAACACAGCATACATTGACGGCAACGCGGACATATTATAGTTCTGTTGTGTTTTATATGGAGCGGTGTTAGGACCTTCGAGTGCTCAATCACTAGGAGGCCAATTACCAGCCCATTCTTCTGCCCTCGCCGCACGTCCCACCTTTCTGTAGGGCGCCCCCTGAAGTGACACAAGGCAGCCTCGCCACTGCACTTATTGGCCGATGTCTGCAGCTGAAGAGCGAGCGGCATTCAACACGTAAAGGATCAAAGCTTGTGTGTACATTCACTCTCGAGCAAATGGAGGTCTGTAAAAATTGGTAAGATATTTAATATGAAGATGGCTGTCCTTGCGTTGTTGCGCCGTGTAGTGTGGCAGAAGTTCGCCGACGTTTCAGTGGTGTTTCTTTCCTCCTTCATATTTATTTTCAAGGCGGTGCAAACATTCTTCTTGTAAGGTTTGAAAAATTTATGGCGACCAAAAATAATCCGACGTATCAGAGACTTTTCCTATTGGTTCGCGAACAGGGATATGACGTATAAGTACAACTGTTATTCATCACTTCTACCCTGATGATAGAGGTAAGGCGGCCTTCCGATACCCTGGATTGTAATTTCATACTTAAAGGGCTAATCGATCCAGGAAATTTAATTAAAATTCTTCACCTTTATCGTCTTCCTAGTTTAATCCTACGTTCTGGCTCGACTCATATATCACATGACAATCTTTCTGTTTGTCCTCCAGTATTAATTATGTCTGTTTCCAACAGGGCGGTACTCCGAGACTTCTTGAGCATTACTACGGGCATCATTTCTGCGTATGTAATATTGTTCTTCGTGTTTCCTTTTTTCAGATTTTACGACTTAGGTCTTCCGTTCTTTTTGGGTTGAAAATTGTTTTTAAAATGACGGAATTCTAAGGGTTTTTATACGGCTTCATGGACGGGTAATAGTCAAGTACTTACACAACATAAAAAATGCTGACCTTCTCTCATGGCTCAAATTGGATTCGAGTCAGCCGTTAGTATTCCAAGACTTCAAGCTCCTTGAATCAACATCGGCGGAAGGGTGATCATTTTTAGAATCTATCTTCGCAGTACAAGTATTGCCACCTGTTGGTTGACTCTTACAATGATGTTTCATTTTTAAGTTTATGTAACTCCGAATAAAGGATTTCCTTAATTTATGATCAGCTTCGTGGGAACAGCAGAATACACTAAACGCAACTAATTTTCTCATCCTCCAGCTTGAAACTGGTGACAAGAAAATTTTCCGAAGTTATAGAAGCCTACGTAAATTCCAGGTGCGGGTAAATACAGGCTAGCTAGTCGTATCCAATTGGCCCTTGTTTGTCTGAAAGACCGTTTCTGACACCAGTGATTGAAAACTGGGTGAAGGTTTTCAATAAAAGACGAAAATGTCAGTCCTTTGGATATATGGCTCGCAAGTCACCTTTATCCAGGTAAAATACCAGGGAGGGAACCTAGAAAATAATGAACTCCCTTCGGTTTGAAATTGACTGCTAGTTCTTATGTGATATTCTTGGTCGTGTAGTGTTGTTATACTGGAAAGAAAGGAGGCTGGTTCAATGCAACGAGTCCTTTGTCCTTCTTAAAATATTCGGGCTGAATTTTGCAGAAAATATCGTAATGTTTAAAATTAATAGAACAACTTTCTTTCTATATGCGATATTCATGCGATGAATGTTAGTGGAGTCAGATTCTAATTTATTTATTTGTAATTGTGAATGGGTTACATATCAGTATTCTAACAGTATTTTCTTCTTGGGAACATTTTGTTTGACCTCACTGAATTTGAATCCTCAGGAATAAGATCCGGAATCATTGACGTGAAGTCAGTGGACACTTCGTACATCCGATTCTGTTTTGATTGTATACACAGACGATAAGCGCATTAGTCACACGGAAGAACAGTGTCATCTGGAAGGCAAGGGAGGGGAAGTTGCCCTAAGAGTAAGTTGGGTTTATTAGTTTAGGTAATGGCGCAGTAGATTGGATGGTACATTTCGGTGTTTAAACACCCATTGTGTGGGAAGGTGGGTGGGTTTTGTGTGTAGAATTACCCTGTAGGTCCTACACCTGGACAGAATGTATACCTCTCTTTGTTCAGAGATTATTCGACACTCGATATTGTAAATCGTTTAGGACAGTTTCTCATCGGGGGTCCCACAAGTTTTGCCTAGGGAAATGCGAGTTAAGAAGTTTCTACTCTATTATTTTGATTATCGTACTCTGTATTTCCGCATTGAAGTGGTGTAAGAATGTGACGACTAAAGCTCTGAGTTTTATCCATATTTCAGTTAGCCTATATTCTATTCTATCAAAATATATTAAGTAATCTGGGGGATTGAGTCCGTGATTCCAAACTGAGAAACAGTGATTTAGAAGAAAATGTGCTTGTGACGTATATATGAAATTTGACTTTGACCGATTACAACTAGAATTCTGGGTTTTCACGGTGGCGAATTGGTTATGAAAATGTCCGTCTTCAACTAAAGCTAATTTTTCTGTTGTATGTTCGTTCAGTGGAATCCGTTAACAGCACACTGACAGTTGAGAGTCGGATAGAACTGGCGCAGAAAGCAGTTCTCTGCATTTTCTGCGTCATCGTGCACTGCAGTTATGACGACAACTCTCATGTCGAAGATTTCTCTCTTCTGGGTTGTTGCGTGAGTAGTCTGGTAGATGTTTACCAACTTTTCAGAGGTCATACTGCCTCCGTCATCGGGGCGATTCATAGATCAGACTACACAGAGTAACAACCCAGAAGACAGAAATCTTCATACTCACCGCTGTGAAAACGTCAAATCATACAACTCTCATGTCGTTTAAAGTGTATGATTTAGTTGAGAATAAAAAATAATAGTGCCAGTTTCAATTGCCTCGCGATGTAAGGTGTAAGCTGGCTAAAAATGAAAGCACATTACAAATATTGAAGAGGTCAAAGCTACGTAAATGCTACCTACACGTACTCATAATTCCAGCTGTATTTTTTTCCACGAGCCTTATTCTCGTAACTGAAAGTACTTGTCCTTTTAAAGTCCCTGCTTTTGTGCTTCTCACAGTGTATAATAAGCAAATCTTAATTTGATCTTTCTTTAACTAGATCACAGTCTGAATCCTACATAATGCCTTTGTCTAAGCTGATTGAATTCTGTTCCGATATATTTATGTATGCGATAAATAATATCACGGCCAGTGAGGGATCGAAATTCTCAAGAACACATTTGGAACTACGAAAGGGGGGTACTTCCAGCACTGCCTTAGTGATACCAACTTCGTCCTTATAAAGGCAGAATCATTTGTGCTGGTAGAGCCTCGCAGCTGGCAAACCGTAACGAACCGTTGTTATATCATTATTGACACAGTCAACAAGACCCGGTGACAGTATTTTAAGACAAATATATTGCCATACGACGGCGTGTTTGAGAAATGGTTGCTGAGAAATCTGCAAATATTTGATATTACGTAATATGAGATTACATTATGTTTGGCCCCATACCGAATTTGCAATTGTAATTGTAAAAGAGCAGATAATTATGCCATGATGTTTTAAGCTGCTGCACTTATTGTGAAGAAAAATAGGCCCATATTACCACCATGTTCATCCTTGTAATTTTCCATCTAATAATTTCGAAACAGTTATCAGAATTTCTTTAAACTTTATGAATGCCATACTACTACACGCCACGCCATCGATTAACATTTTAATTATCAGTCATCAAATGAACTAATGTGGAGGCCTTGGGGTCCTATCAGGCAGGAACGACACTGGTGTCTTTTAAAATGTGATAGCCTAAATGTTAATAGTGTGTGTAGGCCTGTATTTCTCGTGTTTAACCGCTCGCGGTTGGTGTCCAATTTAATTTAAAACGTCGGCTTTCGGTGATCAGCTGCGTTGAAGAGTTTCGAAGGCGTTGTAACCTGCCGTACAAATATTGTAGCTGCCATCTTCAGGGTGAATGTGGGTGGATAGGGGTGAGTGAGTTCGTATAAATAATTGATAGTTGGGTTTGTGTGGAAGGTGAGTGACGTTACTGAGAGAACGGAGGAGCGGTGTTCTAGCCAATGGGATCGACTATGTGGTTTTTGAAAAAAGATGGCGAAAACGTTTATTTCGGTGCATTTGATGAATAAGAGTTTCGTTTGCAGTTCGACATATATCCAGCCAATTACAGGGCCTGCTCAGATATTGCCGTGTGGGCCCCAACAAATCTTGTTTTCGTATCGTTGGTCCTGTTTCCTGATAAAACATTATTCTGCATTGATAAAGTCTTCTTGGGCTATCAGCCGTGTTAGATGGTGATCAATCGCCGACGTTTCGGGGACCATCTCTGTCCTCATTTTCAAAGCTGTTGACTGTGTGGCTCGTAGCGCGAACTGGTCCTCGAAACGTCGGAGATTAATCACAATCTAACACGGCTGAGAGCTCGAAAAGACTTTATAAATGAAAGCCGTCGTGAAAGCTTCACATAATATATCGTTCTGCATGCCAATGATTATAAATGTGCATAACTTTTGAATCTGAGGTGGTTGTCCACTCAACGAATGCCCAAAAGACGAAATACATTCTCCAGTTGTGAATCCTTTTGAATACGACGATGAAAATCATGGCGCCATAGAAGGTGGAGAATATCTTGACCAGCTTACTGACTATAAAATTCCCCAGAATGTCTCTTTTTCAGGGACTTGTAGAATATGTAAGTTCGTGATAGTTTTAAAAATCTATAAACATGTTGTGGAGTTGACAGAATTTTTTTCCTCTGTATCAGCGAATCGGCTAATTCAACTAACGTATAATACGGCCTTGACTATGTTCAGAGAGGAAGTACAGCACCTAATAGCATCTCAGATCTACAAAGTTTCTTCATTTTCCTCGTATCTTGTCTTTAAGAGCCGTTCATATCGCAAGATACAGAATCACTTGTCTTCTACCGCGCGATCATTGTTAACTTTGAATCGGTTATCACATCGTCAACAAACTTCCTATTGTTCCATTAGACTTAGCATCACTATAGATGCAGTTTATACAAAATAGCGCCGTAAGTTAATAAAGTTCTGTGTTATGCTTGTAATTTCCCTCAAAGCAAATTTTAATACACAGGCCCACTTTAGCAACAGGATTCTTGACACTTAAACTGAAGTTTATATGCAGAAACTGGTAACACTTGTGTGTTGGCACCTGCCAAATCTCATGATTATATTATTCGATAATTTTGTGTCAAACAGCTGTTTTAATTTAATTTGTGGCTGCATTAAATGTTTTATTTATTTATCAAAATGAAAAAATAAATAAATATTCGCAAACCTTACAGCAGATTTATTGGCAGAATAAAACTTTGTAGAAAAGGATGTATGAAACCCAGCAAAAAAATAAAACACCAGTAGGACTCTTTAAATTATATTTCTTTAAATAAACAACATAATACCATATATTTTATCAGTCACATAAAACTTCTTAATGTACATTACTAATACCTATTTATACACATATTATGCATGTTTCATTTTCATAATATTTACAATAATTTATTAACCATACGTATGTACAAAATTGTGCACGAGATAATATGTTCAGGACATGACGTTCACAACCGCCAGCTGGAGTCAATCTAGTGATGTGAACCCAAACCATACTGTCATTAATTTTACAAATCATTCACTTTTACTCTCTAAACTATTTCATAACGGTTTTCCGACGTTACACTGCCATCACTTTATTTTAGGAACATTCTTATAATGAAGTAATGAAAATCTATAAAGTTACGTCATGAAACCATTATACTGATCTGCGTCATTCTTAATAATATTTGAGCTTTTTATCATTATTGTTCGTGATGAGATCAACTTTGACACTGGACGATGAGCAATAATTCATAATAGGGCTTTTAATAAAAGTCCACTTAGAAATTATAATAAAATAATAAATCGAATGAGATGGTTTACATCGTCACTGTTATCGGAGCAATAATTTGTGATGATTGCAGCATATTAGTGATTCATAAGCCTCATGACGGCGGATTCCAGTAATCCAAGGACTCTTAATCTGGTGTAGCCACGTTTTTGTTATCGTGTGGAAGTAAATTAGTCCAAGGCCTATTTTGCTGTTTCACATATGACATTGGGATCAGTCACAGCTTATTCATTCCTCCTGTTTCCGATATGCGGCATTGATGAAGCAATGTGTTCCGAGGAGCCTTTAGCTTCTACTACTAAATGTCGTCCTCTTCCTCTGTTATCATTCGAACTTTGCTTTTCATCAGTAGTTAGATTTCTGATCTGGCCACTGAGCTATAAAGCACAACTTTCGACAAAAGATCGACATTTTCTGAAAGGAATAAAAACTAAATTCAAGGACTGTGCTGTGGGCCTTCTTTGGTACATTTACTGCACGCCAGAAAATATACTTCCGCAGTGTAAGGGGTTAAGTTGTCGCTTTGCTAAAGTACCATGTCATGATGTCGCATGGGGAAGTAATCTTCACAATTACACTGGTTGCAAATGAGTAGTCACATTCAGTTTCCTGCTGCTTTAATCTCATAACTATCGTAGAAGAGGCTGGCTCAGCTCCAGAACCGTTCTGTATGCGGTGGCGAAGATATGTAATCCTGTCCTTGCCGGGATCGATACCCGAGCGTGCATCACTAAAATGAATAAAATATCTACCTCAGCTCTTGGCCATGTGTCTTCTTTCAAAGACAGTGATAGTCATAAAGTGTATGACATTTTTTAAACAAAGATTAGGCCTAAACGTCTTCGAAAACGGCTGTCTTCTGGGTTGTAGCGCCGTGTAGTTTACATTTCAGAGGCCCTTGATGCCTCCATTATCAGGGCGATGAGTCGCTACAACCCAGAAGACAAACATATTCAGACTCACTGCCGTGAAAATCCAAATCCTACTAATCTTCTTCGTTCAGAAATCGTCTAGAGAAACTTGAACATGGAACCAGGTATTAGGAAAGTAAATATCTAGTCAAAGTTTTAATGTTTCTGAAGATGATGCTTGAAATGTGTGAGATCGTTCTTTCTTATTTTGTCCATCGTCCGAATTATAATTACGATGTTTCGAAAGCATGATTCTGCATTCGTCATCAGGCAGACGGAAAGAGGACAGAAACCCAATTTATTTGGCCCCTAGTTAAGCTTGTCTGATGACGAAAGCAGAATTCAGCTTTCGAAACATCGTAATTTTATAATTTAAATGATGGAAATGTCTTACACAGTAAATATCTAACTTACAAAGGTGTCACTATGTAACTACGTCCATAAAATCGCTGTCATTTCTTACAATGTGTGGTGTGTTTATCAGCAGGTTATATTAAGTACCAGGCACATCGTAAAGTTATTAATTGTTAGTAGCTTATTGGGTGAGGATGTAATTCAAGATATTTGATATAATGTTTGTAGTGCGCCTCTTTGAATTTTAATTAGAAATTATACAAAGTGTAACTAAGAAAAACTTACATTAATTTACAAATAATAATAATAATAATTTTGTCTCTTTACTTTTTAATTAAAAAAAATAGAATTGAGAATAATGTTTTAGTTATATGGAATTAATAATATGATAATATTAAGAAGTTGTCTATACCTGAAAGTGTAAATTTTGTCAAGCCTGTATCAGGATTTTTAAATGTGAAATAAAAAGTATAGGATTTGATATTTCACAGCCGTATGTAGCCACTGTCTTTGAATAAAGAACTGAGGTGCATGTCTAAAAATGTATCGCTTCAAATTATGACAAGACTTTACGTGCTTGTGTGTGCACAAGGTATGTTCTGGTGCTAGTTACTGGAATATTTGTATCATTCTGTATCGGAATTAAAAACTGGATCTATTTGTAATCTGAAATGATGTTACCTGTCTTAGATTTATGACTATTTAAACGTCTGCTCTTGGACCCAACGACATGGTACGTAGTTGCAAATCGTTTCTGGCTCTGACGGGGAATGGTTTGAGAATCGATATTCGCGCAGGTGTGCAGGAATGTGCAAGTTATTTCTTCTTCTACACTTTCTTGTTTCAGAGAGGAAATGTCATTCCGAAACTTGGGAATCCCTCAAACTGTCAGCTGTGTCAGTCCACACGGACATGTTTGGTATTCTGACTGATCAAATTTATCACAGTACTACGCGCAAAGTACGGTTGTTGAGAGCAAAAGCCGAATAAAGGAAATCGTGTCGGCTTCTTTTAGCGCGTGTTGGCGGGTTGTCCTGAAGCCTCCGTTTATTTTGTGCGCTGGTTAGGAGAGTCCGATGGCAGACGGAGAAGGTGATCCTGCTCTACCAGTGGAACCGGCCGTGGCTACGGGCGAGACCATCCCGCCGCCCTGGGGGTGGCACAATCCCGACGGGGGTGGTGGGATGAGAGGTGGCATGTGGTGTCTCCCGAGTAGGGCTGCTGCCGTGAGATGGTGTGCGGGCCCCACGAGTAAAGTGGGGTCCGGGTGGGGGTGGAAGTACTGCTGCAGAGCTGGGTGGTGAGGTCCAGGGCCGTACAGATGTGGCGGCCGAGCTGCTGCCACCGCTGCCATTTTGAGCTTCTCGATTTCGGCTTCTTGTAGCCGTTTCGCCTTTGCACGTCGATTCTGGAACCATATCTTTACCTGCAGGAAGAAAGTCCAAATATGTTCCTTAGAACACTGTTTCTAGGCATTCTCAGTCGATACCCTTTCCCTGAAAGTGAGAGGTCAACGTTCACACTCGTGAAAGCAACACCTAACCTATTAACTTAATCTCTTATTACAGTAATATTATTTCGAACACAGAAGAGAATAAAACGTGTAGCGAGCACGAAATATTTTGTGTTTAACCATTTGAAGTAGAAGCTCATCTAAATAATATATAAAAAATTAGTCCCGACCGAAAATAAAACACAACAATTCACCATTAGGCCACAAATACCAACTGGTTAATGCTGTTTAAGGAAATAATCTCTATTTATTTTGTGAATCATACGAAACCCATTAATACACTCTACGCGCAAAATAGACTATACAAGCAGATGGTAGTTATAGTTACCAGTGAGATTTAAGGAGTTAGTAATTAAATGAGAACTCGCCTGTGTCTCAGTGAGGTGCAGGGAAGATGAGAACTCTGCCCGCTCCGCGATGCTCAGGTATTGTTTCTCCCGGAACTTCTTCTCCAGAGACAGCAGCTGCTGCGTCGTGAAAGGCGTCCGTGGCTTCCTATTCGGCTTGTGTTTCCTCAGATTACACTTCAGTTTCGGAGCGTCGCTACCTCCAGAATCTGAAGCCCAAACAAACGAAAATCACCTTCTCTCCAACAAAGAGAAATGCACGTTAATGCGGCAGGATTTAATTCTCCTAAGCAGCTTCAAACAGGCTCAGAAGTAAGGACGCCACACTTACAGGCCTGTTCCCATATACATTCGCGTAGATACGACGTTAGTATTTTACGCAAATAGACAGCTCGTCATTCCGTCATTTAGTCTCTGTCACGTTCTCACACTCTGTTTCTTGGATATCTTCGCATCTGCATATAGGTGCTTCTGAGTTATCTGTTCTCTTCAGGTCTTCCGACCAAAATATTATGTCCATTTACCCTTTTTATGAATGTTCTTGTCTTGTCCACCTCATCCTCCTTGATCTGACCACCACAAATTACATTTGAGTTTCTCTCGACGGTGAAAATGTGGATTGTGGTCTTCT
Organism: Zootermopsis nevadensis; assembly: GCF_000696155.1. Next base: position 58,544 of record NW_019059867.1, on the reverse strand, counting down.
GGGCTGTGACTACGTGTATGTTGGGTAACCTCCTACAGGACTACATGTTGTCACAATCGAGAGTATCACAATCGATGTATTTCGTGAGGACTATAAGTTATGAAGCTTCTTATTATATAACATTCTCCGCCATTTTCTTTTCTAAGAGGTACAACCTTAAGTAAATGTCAAATTGAAACTCAATGAATCAGGGGACCGGCAGAAAATAATTAAAATTTAATTCTGCAGTTAAGATCTAATCTTTTATATTCATTCAGTTTTTAACACATTATAAAATACTATACCTTTACAGTATTTTATTCACATGTATTAAATCTAATAAGGATTTCTTACATTATAAGAAAAGATTTAGTAAGGACAAGTAAAGACGGAACAAGATTTTTCAGTATGCAATCCGTACTTCTGACGTGTTTCGGCAGGTCCGTGGTTAGAATCTCGACTAAATACATATTGTCCTGACAGACTTTCCGTACTTTTTCTCAGTCCCTCCCCACTAAATGTCAAGCTGGTACTTTGAATTGTGAAATGACTGATTTATTATTAAAACGTTAAAGTTCACTCTACGCGTTCATCCTCTCATATCATCAAATGCTAAGTAACCTTTCAGTTAGTATATTGTCGTTAAATAACCTTTGATCCATCCAGTAAGTAAATAATTATAAATTGTAGTATATTTGAAATACTTTATATTTTGGACTAAGTACCATTCATATTGGACGATATATAGACTACACAGAACAATAATCTATGCTCACACTCTCAATATAGTGTTCTCGTTTTGTCAACAATTGTATTTATGATTAGATAAAAAGTTAATATTAAAATTAATCTTGCAAATGAAATGTGAAATTATATAGTCTGCTAAATTTTTATAGGATTCAAGTTTCTCACAGCGGCGAGTATAAAGATGGCTGTCTTCTGGTTTGTAGAGACCGACGTTCGAGAGGTGCTTGCTGCGTCCGTTATCATGGCAATGATTAGCACTCATAATGGAGGCAGCAAGCACCTCTGAAGCCAAGCTACAAGGCACAGCTACTCAGAAGATAGCCATCTTCATACTAAGTTCACGTGTCTTATGATATAATCTAGCGGCGGTCTCTTGGAACCTTTGGTATTCATAAAAGGAAGGTCACTTATTGACTAGGTGAGCTACTGTCAGATTCTCAACAGGGAATCTGTTCTACAGAGTTAGAATTTATGGTCCCATGCTTTTCGTATAGTGGGCCTATCTGTACCACTGTTCTCTTTGTCAACACTAGATTTTGTCTACAATACATGAAAATTAAAACCAATTACAAAACGAATAAAACATAAAAGAGGTCTTCGGAAACTTTGTGTACCTCAAGCTGCGACACACCTTCCCACACCTATCTTTGTCGAAACAAGGTTAAGACTGTTTTACTTTAAAAGCTACGTCAGAAGATTATTATCTCATAACCTTACAACGTCTGCACTTTTTATCAAAGTATAACAATAGTTTAACCCCTGAAGTATATCACTATTTTAATTTATAGGGTCTTGTCTGTTTACCCTGACCTGTGGTTCAGAATAATACAATTACGCAAACACTGACATTGTCACTTCATTTGCATGTGTTTAAATACAATGCTACATTTTAATTTGTAATTTGCTTGGCTGTAATTGTATTCCAATTTATATTAATGAATGAGGATGACCGATACATTTCCATCATGTCGTTTTATTTTCCCCGCAAGACAATAAGACCATTTATTTTGTGTAAACATAGTGTATGCAAAATGTAAATCCAAATTTAAAAATTGTACTCATTTTTACGTTAGCCTGGAAAGACCTGTCTGTAAAGTTACTGGCTACGGGATTCGATGCTGAGGAGGGGCCCGTATTTTTTTTTCTAACTCGGCTTTAGTCCCGTGGGTATTGGAGACTTCGTCTGTGTCAAAGCAGCCTAAACGTGAAGCTTACGACTTTCCTACATTTAGTACGAAGTCTATGAGTAGAACTACGTAATATTTTGTTTTCCCGTCTCCTCTCTCAAAGCTACAATTGGTTAAGAGAGATTAGGAATCATCATTAGCAAAATTGTAAGTGGTGTTAAATACGTTATTCAAAACTGATCGATTTCACTAGACCGTTTCATGTAATTCAGAATATTACAGACACGGGAACAGAAGTTAACAAGGAAGCGTTCAGTTATTCTGAGTACTGAATATTCAGTGCGGAATGTTGACTCGCATTGGATTTCCATGGTAAAAATATTATTTACCTTCCATTGCGGCAGAACCTGATTACCATGACAATGCCGCATTAAGTTTAAGTAGCATGTAACATCTTTAGTTTCATGAGAATTGCACCACTATTTTTCCCTTCATTATTTTAATGTATCAAATAGCAAATGGATTATTGACGTGTCTACAACACTGAGTATTTACGAAGTACGTCTATAAAACTTGTGGATGCAGTTAATAACTATCGAGATGTTACTAACACTCCTTTAGGTATGTGAAATGTTTACATAAATCAAACACACAAACAGCATTAAGACTGCTATTACGATAGAAACTAAGTAGTTCTATAGCTTCATTTTAAAATTGGTATTAGGAGAAGAATGTATAAGTAGGAAAGACATAGTGCATGGAAGAAGAAACATTACCGAACGAATTGCATTGGCAGTCCATTGGCAACTCATGGGCCTGATACTGTAAGGAGACAGTTTTAATGAGGATAATCTCATGCCAATTTGTTAGAATGATTCGTGTGGGTTAATAATTAGAGGCTTCGCGGGAGAGCAGGTGTAGCTCCTATTCGTTCTTGACCTCGGCGCTAGATGGGGGTGAGTGTGCAGAGTCACACACCAGCAGTCCTTTGCCCCCAGGGAAAGGTTTCCTGATACACGGTATCAGTATTTTTGAAATTTCATCACTGTGCGTTCTTTTAAATAACCTGATCTCAGTTACTTTTCTGGCTTACTTAGATAAGAGTAGACCATTTTGGCTCTTATATGAACACAATCATTAGGCCTATTTTATAATACTTTAAAGAATTCGTGTTTTTCCTCTCAGTAGAACATTTTTCATTCGTGCCGAGTATTGAAATAGTTAATTAATTTCTTTTTTAATTTTTGTTCAGGATGACTGACTGACTGACTGACTTTCTCAACTTGTCTTTTATTTACACTAGTTCAGCTCTTATTAACCAATCTTATTTCTAAGATAGGACCCTTGGGTTTTTGCATGGTATTTCTATTTTAGTTTCCGAGCTCTTAGGAGAAGACTTTCACTTTCAGTTTGTGTTACAACACAAAGTTTAACAAAGAAAGCATACTGTCAGGCTGTGGCCATAGTTTCTGAATCGTCTGATTACAAACTGCCTCGTTAATGTTAATAAAATTGACAGCATACAGCCAGATCCGAACTGTAATGTGCATCTGGTCTAATAAGTATAAAATGTATATTTAAATCAATACAATTTCATATGGAAAACACATTCTTTGGAGTAAAATATATTTACGAATTGTTTTTTGTAAACTTTCTCCTGCACATAATAAGCTGTGCAGTAAAAAGTGTGGAGAGACCTTGTTTCCGTTATATACGAGGCTTGCTAGGCATTTTAACAACCCTTCTAGAGCTAACGCATTTAGTTGTATTTTTCTTCAAAGGCGACTTATGTGTTATCCAGATTCTTTCTCACTAATTAATTGCAGCAAGAGCTAACAAGAATGTACGAACAGGACATCTGCGAATTTGGTGGCTCCCTTTTTCTTAAAAACAACAAGAAGATGCAGCTACATAAACCGGCAGGCTGCTGGAAGAGGTAACCAGAGTCAGGAATTCAGCCGGCTAACTTCGCCATTCTCATATTAAACTTCGTCACAATGTTATTGCAACAGACAATACATCCGTGTGATTACAGATCGGGTAATGTTCGCTGAACGCTTGGTACCATTCAGATCGTAATTTCCTTATATTCTATTTTGCTGTCTACAAACCAAAGTATTCAAATAAAATGTAGAAACTCATAATCATAAACTCCTTGTTGTGTTTTAGCTCTTTATAAGAAAGAGAGTTGGTCACTCGCCCCAAGAGAACATCACCGTACTTGAGAAGTGGCTCCAGAAGACAGGGCTTAACTCAAGAGAACGGAAGTAACAAAAGGCATGAGAAAATCACATAAACTGACTAGAAGGTTATAATTTACATTCAAATAGTAACAAAATCCACACAACAGAGTCCTTCTTGATAAGCTAATAGTCGCTCAGTTTGTCATAAAATTTCCTGTCTTTATTTGATTTCAAGACCCGTTACCTTGTTCATTGTAGCTCATGACTGGACATTACACTGAGCAACATAAATGCAATACAAGTTCTGAAATCCTATTTACTTATGTCAGTGTTAATATCACACTCAGTTTACCCCCTTCTCTTCACGTTTTCTGTCTAGAATTTTATATTCAATTCTCATTCTCCTACACTTGTTACATGTCCGATTTCATTTATCCTCCATGCCTTGATCAAATTACTGACACTTGGGGAACAGAAGAGAGAGTTTCAGTTAAGTTTAGCGAATGTTCTCCAGGAAGATAATTCCGTCTTTTTTTAAATCGGAAGTACTATATGGGGGTTTATAATTTTGACAGTTGCGGTAATTGTGATAAGAACTAAGATGGCAGTTTGTTTGAGACAGCGTACAGAAGACGAACCATGGGGCCTAAATCGAGTCAACTTATTAAATAAAACAGAAACCAAATTATAGCCGGAAAACCTGAATAGAACGGACCACTTCGGAGAAGTAGACGTTTGATGTAGGGCAATATTACATTTAATCGTAAAAATAGATTCCTCGGGTGTCGAGTATAGTCATGTGACTCAAGATGGGGACCACCGGTAAACTTTTTTGAACACTGTAATGAATCTTCTGGTTCCATAAAAGACGGGAAATCATTTGACTAGCTCAACCAGTAATATCATCTCAAGAAGGACTCTACTTAATGAAGTTAACATTTCTACAATATCATACTTAGCTTCTTTCAGCTGTGCTGAAGGGACTACTTGTATTTTAAATGAAAGGAGATGCGGGCAAGTTGCCTTAGTGGGTGTTCAGCACTATTTGGCAATAATTATTGTCTTGAAAACGAAGCCTGCGGCAGGATACCTGCATCCACAGACACAACTAATAGTCAACCCACGCGAGATACTTTTAAAAATGACACACGTCAACTCATCCGATACATTTGAATTTAATAACGCTATGCAAGTCACGACACAGCAATGAATACAAATGTCAGTAATTATTTAAATACGCGTCTTTTAACCGGTGGTCTGAAAACCGGTACCGATTCTTAATTTCTAGTTAACACCATTGGATTGTTTTATTTTCGCCATAAGAGAGATAGTAAGGTAATGGTATCATGTCCGGCTTACTGACCCCCTATTAACCTTTGAAGAAATCTGCTGACTTTTATTTAATTTGGTATGAATTTCATGCCACTTAGGCCCCGCCATATTAGCAGTCCTTGATTCCATACCAGAACTAACAGGCACTCGAAGACGTTTGTCTTCTGGGAAGATGTGTCTTGTAGCCTGGTAGAAGGTTACTGACTCTTTAAAGGTGCTTGCTGCCTTCATCATCAGGGCGATGAGATCTCATTGTTGATGGAATCCTCAAGCATCTATGAAACGTTGGTAAACTTCTACGAGGCTACGTCTTCATACTCGCAGTCATGAGAACCTCAAACCTCACCTGATACCAACATGGCGGCTGTAACAATTTCTAAGGTTGGTGCGATAGGCCACATATTTTAGAATCCTGAATGTAGTTTGTTTTACAATTTCGAAAACAGGTACTTATGTTAATACTTATTTATGTAAAACAACATGGCAGCTACACGAAAGCTGTGTTGAACGCTGACTACACTACGAATAGCTGACCGCTAGGATTGTCGTGATTAAATACCTCTATTTGCAGACAATTATGTCTTCTACTGAGTTACTGGCTACCTTTTACTCTGCCTAGAAACATATGTATATTCCATATCTGAAACAAGAATCATGTCGTTCAGTGTTTTCTCTGCGGTCCGGACCAGATGTTTAAGGTTGATGACAGAGCTTGAAAACGGCACTGTGGGTTGTATCCTCACCATCGGGAGATTCCTGTGAGACAAGCGATCCTTGAGAGATCCGGGAGATCCCCTGAAGTTCATACGTAAGAACTGTACAAAATAAAATAAGCTTCTAATAGGAGTATTATTAGAGAAAAGATGTCTGCCAAGTAGAGGGTTGTATTCACAAGTAAACCTCAAATACCTATTAAAGAAGTAAAATGTGACGAACATTATAGTTTGCAAACCAGGGTTCTGCAGTGAAGAAAACTGTCTGTCTCTTTCTTGATGTTTATACATTATTTGCTGAGAGTAAGTAAGATAAAAGCAGGTTTTTATTTTGAATTATCATAAATCAGTCTTAAAAGTTTTTTTCAAGGACGCTGGCCTCCCCAACCACTCATAATATTCTCCATAGAAATATTCGAATGATGGTGCATATAGAAATTACACAAGAAATATTGAGCAGTTTAAAAAAATGTAGCAATTGCCACAGAAGAAGTTCATTTTAATTTTAGTTAAGGATTCAGAAAACTAAATGAAAAGGATCCAAGCATGTTTTAATAATGATGAAAGTTGTAATTATGAAGTCAATAAAAATGTTAAAAATGGGTTCCGTCTCATTTCTGCCTCTCTGCGTAACTGGCCTCTGATTTATCTTGACACGAATTTTGTAGTTGTGTCTGTAATACAGCCATAGCCCAAGCGGCGGTCAATAAACATGCTCTTTTTCATTTACGTCGCCGCTTCGCCATTTGAAACCTTGATTTGATAAAAGGGCATGCGTGTTCAACAGTAAGGTTAGAATTTTCGTCTAACACATTAACACTCACTTGAGCCCTTTCGTAATCACGATGCCAGTGGAACAACACTCAACTGTAACAAAACAAAAAAGAGGCCGTTTGCCATAGCGGAAATCAAAGACAGCCGAGCGGAATTGTAGAACAGGGACAAGTCAGATAGGTGGGCGGGTCAGTTTGGGCGGTGGAAGATATGTATTTTGTGTACATGTCATAGCATAGCCCGAAAACGAATGATAAATATATAGGGCCATAAAAATGACGTCAACAAATCACTAGTGCTGGAATCGGCGGACGTAGACAGGAGAGCTTTGCAGTCCTGTCCACCAGCAATGCGTTGTTTCAATTAAAAATATTGTCCGTGTTCCGCATTAGTTCATTGCGGATAGTAAACGTTTTACACATATCTCGGAGTGAACTGGACAGCTCAGTGGGTAAAGTGATTAGCTAGGTAATGAAAATGCGGGGTTTAATTTTAGAAGGCTACGGAGTTACTTGGAAAGCTAAATTCAGCTTCCGTTTTCAGGTAAAAAGGGAAAGTGGACAAGAAACCTGTAAGATTTGAGGTTTTCACAGCGGTGAGTATGAATATTTCTGTCTTCTGGGTTGTTGCGCTGCGTAGTATGGTTGATGTTTACCAACGTTTCAGAGGCCATACTGCCTCCGTCATCAGAGTATGAAGATTTCTGTCTTCTGGGTTGTTGCGCTGCGTAGTATGGTTGATGTTTACCAACGTTTCAGAGGCCATACTGCCTCCGTCATCAGAGTATGAAGATTTCTGTCTTCTGGGTTGTTGCGCTGCGTAGTATGGTTGATGTTTACCAACGTTTCTGAGGTTATACTGCCTCCGTCATCAGGACGATGAATCGCAGAAATCTTCGACAAGAAACCTATCAATTAGCCCCCTCAGATCTGGCCTCCTTCCTTAGAATTTTCTAACTAATAATATGTAGGACATTTGTCATCTCCCTATGCCTGCTAAATGTTTCACCCATATCTTTGTTGGCTGAGCCTGATAACATTACGTTACTTTCTTTTACGATATTTTGATATTTATAGTAATAATAATAATCAGAGCGATGCGCCCTGATGATGGAGGCAGTAAGCACCCCTGAAAAATCAGTAAATATACACCACACTAGAAGAAACAACATCCCAGAAGAAAGTCATTATTTATCGTTGCCGTGAGAACCTGAATGCTTTTATTAGCATACTTGATGAAATCGATCGAAAACTCCGTGTATAGGCTTACACTTAATGTAATGAAGCGAGAATATTATGTCCATTCCAAAGAACGAGAGACACGTTGTGAATGTTTTGTGACGTGTGTGCAAACACTTTGCATTGTATTGCAATGTAAGTTGTTACATTGTACGCCTCGCAGAAACATTGTATAGGATTACATTTCCTTTTTGTGTGAATTTATTTCTGTTGTCTTACGTATGAAATTATAATTAATGTCTTGTCCTTTCTACGTTGCATTAATTTGTTTAAATTATAGCCAATTTATTCATATTAGTGATATGTGCTTCATTAGCAGACAATAAGCTTCATACATTAATTGTGCCATAATTAAAACCATCGCACAGAAAGATCATTGTGTTCAAATTTTCGAAGAAACTCATTATTATTATAATTATATTGACAGTTTCAGCTGACGTTGGCGCTTGGACGCAACTATGTGCCTCATAAGCAGGTTCTCACAATAATTGAGTACTCATAGGATTATTATATTCACCTTTAATTGGCTACAACAGCAGTAACAAATCAAAACTATATCCGTGATGACATTTCGGGTAGATTATGAAGATGGTTGTATTCTGGGTTTGTAGCACCGTGTAGTCCGGTAGAAGTTTACATACATTTCAATCCAGAAGACTTGAGGAACGCAGGTCCAACCAAGGGCAAACTGAATTATGGGAATTCTGTATACTTTTCAGTTCAGATATTTTTCGCCCTGTCTCCTAACTAAAACACCCAAGATTAAAATATAAATTAAATGATATCGTATCTATTACTTCGTGTGTGTGAGGGAAGAACACATTTCGTTTGTCTGAGAAAAACACGCTAAGGAGAATATGTGGAGAGTATAATGGAAGAAATTGCATACGGGAAAGCTTCATAACTAGCTGTCCTACGTGAATTTACTGGGTTGATTAAATCAAAGATGATTTTTGGCGGGATGTGTAACTCGTATGGGTATTATGATAAATGCGTTCAGAATCTTAGTCATAAAACCTGGAGAGAAACATACCTGTTAAACCAAGGCATAGATGGGAAATCAATTTTAGTATTGTTCTTTGAAGAGCCAGTGCAACACAAAAATTCAATCATATCTGGTATTCTAGCAGAGGTTCGAACTGGGTCCCTTTATAACCATTACTATTGCACCATACTGTTTTACGTCGTTACAGACACAATGACTTATGGTGAAACATTTGGTTAGGTAAATATATTTATTGGAAATTTCGATTTATTTCGAAGAATTTTATTTGTGTTAGTACTGAAAATATTAAGAGAACCCTGGTTAAAAAATTGTTCGTAATTTTCCTTTATTCCTCACTCATTTTCTGCCCAATATCTTGTTTTCTCTCTCTGTTTATTTTTCTCCAAATCAAACTAAACTAAACTCAAATAAAATGTCTTTCTCAGAGAGTGTCTAAGTGCCGGTCAGTTAAGGCTTGTATTTCACACAGGAACGAAGGAAGGAAAGGACAAGAACTTGGGGGGGGGGGTATTTTTATTAAAATTGATAACTTGGCTGAAGTTCGGTGTCCACGTACCTTAAGTTAATATATTCCACATTGTTAAGTCCACTTTGTCGAATCCACAGCCCATTTTCTAGATCTAAGTTGTTTATAAACGAACTGCTAATAATTTTTATACGCCGTGATAAATTCTCATTAATGGTCTTGAGTAGTTTTATTTATTTTACATGGAGACTTGACATGCAATTTTAGAATTCAATATTTTTGCATACGAACGAAGCCAAGATTATGATCGCATACACGAAGTATATTGATCAGCTCCGTGGCCAACCGCAAGTCCTATTACGCCATAAAAAAATTGAAACACTGTTATCACACAGCGAGTTCTCTCGTACGTTTTATAAATTGAAGTGGAAGATCCACTCGTTTGTTTTCCAAATTGGTCGATACTTCTCTCGTCTCATGAAATTATTCAGTTCTTCCAGAAGAGAACATTTCAGAAGGAATTGAGCGTCAAATGTTCCGTTAGGATGGGATTTCAGGTTCTCACGGTAGCGAGTATGAAGATGGCTGCTTCTCAGTTGTTACACCGTGCAGTCTGGTGAAGTTTACCGTTGTTTCAGAGAAACCTGCTAATTTGTCTGAGAATGCAGAAGCCGTGGCGTATTGATAATATCCATACTTCACCCCCGGTATTTGTCTCGAAACTGTGACGAAGCAAACGTTTTACCATTGAACTGTTTGGTACTGCAAAAATATTAACCTTTGGAAACCGAAGCTCGTCTTAATGATATTTAAACATCCAGTCCTTACCTCAACGAAAACATAACCCATAATCATTACAACGATCAACTGGTTGATGCTGTTTAGGAAATAATTGCTGTTTACTGTGAGAGTCATATGGCACCGACAAAACACTTTGTGACCAAAACTCAGAATTATCTATTATTAAAGCAGGTGGTTACATATAGTTAGCACTGCGATTTACAGGGGTAATACGTATTAATATAATGTCTGACAAGCGAGTTGCAGAAAATCAATTGAGAGATGTTAAGAATTTAACGGCTTACAGATTTAATTATAATGAAAATCTGATTCCAAATATTTGTTTCTATTGTGGTTTATTTAATAACGCTGTCAGCAGCTCATACTACATGTACGTAGCATCAAGTGATATGATGATTAATGAAGAATAAAGTAAAGGGGTTGTGGAAGGAAGGGTTGTGTCTTAATTAAAATACAATCTGGAAATTTGCCTGAAGGGACTGAGAAATCCACGGAAGACCACAGTCAGCATAGCCTGTCCCTGACCCGGTATTTGAAACCATGACTTCCAGAGTACAAAGTAGAAGTGATATAATTTCAGCCGCGAAGTTTGGTCCCTACTACCTAATAATCCGTTGGTAATAGTAACGTAATGTAAGCCCCATTTTGTTGAAATCAGCTCCAATTGCAGTTAGCACGGCGAAAGAACATCATTTTTGCTCATCTTCTCATGCTAAGATTGATGCTGATAAGCCTGAAATATTTCCCATTCTGCTTTAATATGGTAGTTACAGCCTATTGTTCTCAAAGAGAATTTATTAAATTGTAACCAGACCCTTACTTTGACGTTGATTTAACGCCCCTTCTAGAAAGTCAGAGTTTGCATAAAAGAAAATTTATGTGAAATTGTTCTTCTATTGCCTAAATCAGAAAATTATAAAAATAATTACGTTTCGAAAGCTTTAGTCTTTAGGTAACTGGAGGGGGGTAGAGAAGAAACAAGAAAGTCTATCCGTTGGGGCCCCTTTTGACTTAGCCTCAGACCTGGATCCAGGTCTACTGGTCCAGATAAAGCTATCACACTTCTTAATTCGATAAAATTAATCAAAATGTTTATTAGCAGAAAACACAGCCAGTTATTTGGAACAAATTATTATGCATCATTCTTTATTCATTTTAAGATAAGTATAAGTCTACGTGAAGTTAATGTGAAAGTCTCGTAATTGAAATCAAAGTTTCGTGTTTCAGAGAAAGCTTAAAGCATTTCGCATATTATTGCGAGAGGAAAAACTACCATCCTAATAGCTTACAGTCACGCAGCGCACGTAAGAGTTATTGGAATGGAACAAAATTAAACATACTGCAAGAAGGTAAAGAATCTTTTTCTGTTCTCAGGAATTTAATATTTGTACATTAAAGGGTATTCAGTTAATAATATCTGGACACAATTCTCTTTGTATGCTAGTTATCTGTTTTTGCTTATGTGTTAATGTTCCTTGTGGAAAATTTCTGGTATTATATTAAGTTTTGTATCACAGTTGTAGGCGTACGTAATATATTACAAAAATATGTATTAAATACGTTTTATTATTGTTTGAACATATGCTACTAGCCGCGACTTAAATATGGCTACTGTCGTGTAACTACATGTTGCAACAGTATATGTTAATTCACATATCCAAGTAACACTTATCAATAAAAATCATTAAGATGGCTGTCTTCTGGGCTGTAACGCCGTGTGGTTTGGTTGAAGTTTACCAACGTTTCAGAGGTTCTTGCCGCATCCATCATCAGGGCGATGAGACGCAGCAAGGACCTCTGAAACGTTCGTAAACTTCTACCAGACTACACGTAGCGACAACCCATAAGACAGCCATCTTCGGACTCACAGCCGTGAAAACCCTAAATCTTACTGAAGTGAAACTCATGTCCCGAACTCAATTCGGACCCGTGAGTTCAGCGTTCTTGCCTTGAAACTCGCGGCCACCTCGACGTAGGTCAGTATTAACTTACAAAGTTGAGTAGACAATGTTTTCCGGTCACCTTTTCCTACCAACGAGACCTACGTAACCTCTTACGAGCCACAGAAAAACGTTAAGCCTAAACTTGCATTATACTAGCCGCAAGATCCCAAAATTACGTTGCATTGTATTGGCTAACAACAGCTATATCCTTTGTCCTATTTATCATACTTTTTTCTACCTGGAACAAGAGAACACCAATGAGAATTGACCTTCGATCTTTTTTATGAAGACTGGTGGGCATATTTCCTGTCTCTTCCTTCAGCGTCTTTTGTTCTGTTTCAACAATAAGTAACTCATCATTTTATACTTTGAGTTTCGTACCATTCTCGCTATAAATACGGATTATTTCCTAAAACAACATTAACCAGTTGATCCCTGCGGCACGGACTGAATTATTATATGTTATTTAGACGATCTTCGTCTTCAGAGTATTAAACTGATTATTGGTCGCTCCATAGAGCTGTTTTCTAATACGCGATGCCAACTGACAACAAGCCTATTGACTTTATATGAACTTGATGAGTGACACTTAAAACTACACAGATAATTTATCTATTTGATTTTCCAACAGCAAAATAAATTAGTGACCACTAATTAAAATTTCATCATATGTAAATAACTACATTTAATTTTTTTATCTATCTAAGATTAGGTTATGTTTAGCAGCTTCTGTCACAATTGTTTAATTATTCGTAATTTAAACATGCTTACGATTAAGTGTGTACGAGTGAAACTGTAAATATGATGTGTTCCAAACTATCTGACATTATGAATTTATTCATCTGGCAGCTGATATGACTGTTCTAAAATTGCCCAGGACTGGACTTTGACCTCTCTAGCTGCCACTGGTGGCTGTACTTTCAAGACGTACTCATTGGTTTTACTGTACAGAATACCGGGATGTATGCAGCCCGCCTGTCACCCCCACTCTCCTCAAAAACCCAGCCCGTGTGTTGACGACCTAAAATAAATTTAAGTGAAATGTATTGGTTTCGATAACCCAGTCGCTTTGAGCAAGCAAGTTATTTATTTGCCTCGCCGAAAGCGCTTTCTAAACAAGGAGCTTTTCACGAAAAGCTTTGATTGATTATTCAGTTTAACGTCTACTCTGTGTGCTTCCTCCATTTTTGTTGTTGTTGTAATTAGTAACTCTTGGCTTCGCACTGAGCTAGCCAAACGGTAATCAGTGAGTGAGTAAGTGAAGTCAAGAAGTGGCTTTTGAGATAATTCTAAGGTGGTTTAGGTCGGTTTGTGAGGTAATAATGTCCATGTCATGAGACAGCTCATTAACCTGGTTGTAAGTTTAGAAACCAAATTAAGTCTGTTAAAATTGTTTTGTCTTTGCTTTCATTTATATCATAATCTGATTGGCGCATCGATCGGTTTTTTCAGTTATAATACATGAATTTAAACAATTTTCGTTCCTAGATCCCAGGATGTCATCAGAAATTCAGAGTCGCGAAGTTGGCATGAGATACATCGATGAGATTTAAGATCTCACAGCGGGGAACGTGAAGATGACTGTATTCTGGGATGTTAGGTACATAGTCTCGTAGAAACTGCCCAACGTTTCAGACGTACTTATTGCCTCCATCATCAGGAAGATGAGTAAGTGGCGCTGGTTAAGGTACAGGAGCGACCTTGTCTGTGTTTCTGCTCCTACGAGGCTAGTATAAGTTTAAGAGGAGTCATTGTCTGTTAAACGCATGGAAATTGCTATCACTGTCAGTGCGTTGCCTCTATTTCGCAGTACAGAACGGAGGTCAACCGTCATGTCAGGAAACTAACGAAGCAAGACAAGAGATACGCGCTCTATCGAACGTCAATTAGTATTTAGGGACCCATTTACTTCGAGCCGTCATTATGTTGTAGCTAGTTTAATTGTGCACACGTGCCAAGAAGAGCAACCTTTGTTTTTATGACTTTTTCGAAGGAAAATCATAAACCTAACGCATAATTGAGAGGCTACATCCGTCCGTTTGGCTTCCTCTCTGAAACTTTTTGGCTGTAAGGAATGCTTATGAAATGTTAGTGCATTGTAAGCCTTGTCTTACAGAGTAATTAGATTTCTTAGAATTGTTTCGTCTAAGTACAGGATAGTATCCCTTTAAATAGAAGTTTCTCAGAATGAAATCCGCTGAATTAAGAAGGTTCAACTATCGATTGCATGAACACCAGAAAATTAATTTTTTCCGTGTAATCATCAAAATGCGCTTCACTGCGTTCATAATGGGGCAGGACCTCGCGCTGGTATATTAGGCTGTTATTAAGAAAATAATGACTGTTGGTTGACCTTCCATCACTCTCAGTTCATCTCGTAGTAGGAATCTTATCATCAACCAATTGACTAAAGCTTGTCTGGTGGAAATGTATTCACTTCGAGTCCATCTTTTAACAGGAATCTTACCAGCCAAATGATCTTAGATATTTTTAGGTGTTTTCACTTTTGATTTGACATTTGATACAGACCGTGCTTGGTGGCTTCTTTTAACTTTATAAACCGCAGTGTTTAATACCCACCTAAATTTAATATTCATTAAAACTCTGCATTTTATTTTTCGTATATTATCAGTGTAATAAGCAATTGTTTACTTAAACAGCGTCAGCCAATCGAATTTTGTTATAAAATCGCTTTGTGTTTTATTTGAGGTTGAAACATAAGTTTTAAATATTATTTGGTTGAGTACCTCACAGTGCAAGGATTCCATAAAGGAAAAATACCCCGTAGTAGAAGAATTTACATGAGCTTCGTACTTAAATAATTAAAGCAATGGTCTTTTATAAGCGCCGTGAAAAACAATTAACTTTAACAATGAGGCGAGAAGAAATTGAAACAAAGCCGAGATGTTGCGTAGCCGTTCCACTGTCATGGTCGCGCCAATGTGGAACGTGTTTAATGATAGTATAGTCTATCGTACGCATTAGAATTCCATCAGTTAAAGGAAGGCGAGCAAACAAAAAGTAAACCTGGCAGACTACAACTACACAAAATAACACGGTTTTTATTCAAGAATGTACAAAATACAAAAATTAGGAAAATTGGTTACTTCCTTAATAAAACTCATGGGCCGTATCGAAACACGCGCGCGGCAAGCCGTAATTAAGGCTGTCTGAACAATTATTTGCTTCACTGCCTCAAGAGGTTCATCGCTCAGACATTTTGAAAACATTCATGTCTTTATTTTTATAGTTGAGAAAAATTAGTTGTCTGCGTGGGCTTAAAATTGCAATTTATACTGCAGAAACGAGGTTTATCAAACAATTATTTGGGTATAATAATGTATGAAAAAACAATACCCATATGATAACGCATTAAATAACTACGCCTACTTGATATTGCATAAGTTTGTAAATAGGTGACGGGAAGTTGATCTAAATTTAAGAGGTTAAATGTTAAACAAAATGTGTTTTGGAAATTTGTGGTTGTGTGTCGTAACTTTCGTATGGCAGAAATATAGGTCCGTGTCATTGTACGCGGACATATACCACCTAAGCACCTTTTGGCCAGTTGGTGGATTTCCCGACGTGAAGTAATTAATTGCTCGGAGCAATCAGAGTTTCCGGCAGAACAATTTGAACGGACATGAATGAAGGATCTGTTTGTGTTGCAGAAATACTGCACTGCGAATCAACAAAGTGGCATATTTGGCGCGAAAATGACACAAGTCTGTTTTATAAGACTGAGGGATATAAGCTAACTCAGTAATCTATATAAATCTGTTTTCTTCATTTCTTAAATTGTTTCTGTAAGTGATCAATTTTGTTTAATTTTTAGCATTTTTGTGCCATTTTATAAGTAAAATTGTACAGAAGGAACATTATAGATCATGGAGCTGCTCCTGTTTTGAACCACACCCTTCAATTATAAAGTACCTTAGTAACGGTATGATCTGCGAACTCTGCGAATCCGTGTTAGTGTTTGTCGGTGGGGAGAACACAAAATAAACTGTCCAGGGAAATATTCGAACACACGAAGGAAGAAGCATTTGAATACATTACGAATACATTAAACTTTGTGACATGTAAATACGGAGGGGTGAGGAAGGGAAGAGGTTAATAAGAATAGGGCAATTTGGGGGGGGGGGGACGTTCGCAGATTTTAGAAATACAAGTTATGTGAACCGCAGTTAGCGCAGGATTGTGTCATTAATGGACTTTG
Source organism: Zootermopsis nevadensis (assembly GCF_000696155.1). The sequence continues at coordinate 42,016 of NW_019059867.1, read as the reverse complement.
ATGTTCTTCTGGCCCTATCAGCTTAGTGCTACTGCCTTTATTTTCCTTTTTCTGATTCTAATTATTTTCTTTACATTTAATACATCCCCAGCTTTTAGTTAAAACTTCATATGCTACGATGCGTTTCAGAAAACACTACTGTTATCTGGTGTTTGCTTTTAACTGGACCTAGCAGTAGCTGTCGCTCGGAGGTTATCATGTTGTTTGTCTTGGGACCAGCTCAGCCACAAAATTTGTTGCCGGTCATTCGCTTCTTCACTTAAGAGTTCGTTGCAGAAAGAAACAGATCAAGTCCATGTCATAGTTAAAATAACATCTGTATGATTCCACAAACATACAGTATGCCACGTGCTTAAATCTATTCCGAATTTTTAACGCATTTAATTTTGAAAACGTAAAGGGTAATTAGAGATGTTGAATATGATTTTAAGTATCCATATACATGTAAGAACATAATTTTCCAGAGTATACATTGCACAGTATGAATAATTAGCATGCACGTGTGTGTCTGTACAATGGTGTAATGCATAAATGGAATATGTGATTCTCATACATCCTCAGTATTGAACGTAGGCAATTCTGTGTCTGTTAGACTGACACCGAATAACGAAGCCTCTTTGTTGATCATATAGTGAGTAATGATACCGTTACGTCTTCTGGGAAACCACAGCTTTAGCTTATAGATTTTACTTGCTGTTTGTCAGCTTAAACGAAGAATGTCGACTGAGGTGAGGGTGTTGAGAACAAAATGCCGTGGGTAATATGTGGACGTAAAAGACGGGTAAGAGGAAAGTAGTGATAATTACGTTCTGAACATCATAACATGTAGGCATGTTTTTGTATTAGCAAATAATATATTTTTTCTGACTTCCTGGTTCTTTAAAAGTGTGTACAGTACGCTGCTTAACGTTTCAAACAGTTGAATGAATGTTTTAAATAAATACTTCTGTGTTATGACGCCGTGTAGATTTCTAAGTAGTTACCAACCTTTTGCTGGGACTTATCGCCAACCTCTTCAGGGTAGATGTAAGCCTAGTCGATTTGTAAGTTATTTTTGGTAGATAAAGGAGTTCCCCTCAGTTTCTCCAGGAAAATATCGGAATATTTCTTTAAGACTGTCCACGACTGCTTGAACCCACAATCTTTCCAACTCATCTTTCGACGGTGTACAAGTTAATTTGGTAACTCTTGGAATCTTAAACAGCGTTTTTAAGTAAACCAATAATCATTCGTACACACATGCACACATATGTACACATAATACTATACAATTTTAAACACTCATAAATACGTATATACACACACATACGTATGTGCATACATATATAATATTTACGTACACGCGCCTCGTACATACGCGCATACGTGCATAAATACAGACAGACGTGAGCACGTGCACCCTTGCTTGTTTGCATGTATATACAGGCTTCTTGTATTCATGGTTTCTTAGAGCGAAACTGTAGGGAACTGGTGAACTGTTACCTAAAGATGGGGTAGTCCGCCAGTCGAAGAGATTCGTACTCAGAATGTGGGCCTGCCTCCAGTGTCGTTGATACTGTGTTCTGACTTCTTGTCCGGTCAAGGACATTGCATTCGTTATCCCCCCAAACGTAAATTCGGCTTCATATATGCGGCCCCATTGGATAGAACAGCCTTCGAGTTCTGTTGCCTCTTCTGTATAGTCTGAAGAGGTGAAGCCTTTACGGGTGTGGAGGGGAGAAATAGATGGCCTTAACAGAACAAATGAGTAGCTCCGCGGTCTAACAGACTCGACATTACGTCATAACGTAAATACACTTCAGTGTCCCTTAACCGTAAGCAGGGTCTTCTGCACTAAAGTTGTGTATTTTGGCGTCCTTGAGTGTCCAATAATAGACGTATTTCACACGACCGAAAGGGTGGAGGTTATTTAAACATTTATCCGCCATTTTGTTATGGAATTCCACCGGATATCGCGAATGGCAAAAGACTAAAAGTCGTTGTCACACAGGCCACTAATGAAGTTTCCAGTGCCTTGATGCAAGACTGAACGTGTGTTTCAGGAACACTTCTCTACATTTATGTTCTTCTTCTTCTTCTTTTGAGAGTCCTGTTGGACACACCACTTTTCGATAATACCTTTGGTTACAACATGAAATCTGAGATTCAACATCTGAACGAAGCTCTTAATGTGTTTGAGTATGCTTATTACAAGACTTGTATTTATCCCATGCTCTCGCTCATCTAACACATTGACGACCCAGAGAAGGGTGGAGGAGTGAGGGTACAAATCATGCTAAGAAAAACACACACAACAAAAGAAGAACACAAAGAGTTTTAATGACTATAGTTCGTCATGTAAGAACCGGCTTCCTGTCCGTGAAAGATTTTATTTGCAATATTTTCTCATGACAGAACGGGACCCATAGACCAGGTGGGGAAATTTTTTTTTAACTTTCAAGCCGTATCGAAGTGATCGTGTACCGGTTAGCTTTACAGGAAAATTTATAAAGCTCAGAAATGTTTAGTACCTATCAATTATTCGCACTAACTGAACGTACTTCATAGATATATGTAAAAATACACAAGAATTTCGTATTTAATTATTCATTTGAACTCTAAATGCATATTTGAAACTCTGATTTGCGCGTTTAAGTTAGTAAGACACCGCAGGGTCAAGGTGGGAGGAACATTGAAAAGGGCACTGGTTTAAAGGATATTAAAAGGATTAATTTGACGCTGAAAATATCTAAAGTCCGTCCCTCAAATCTAAAAGTTTGTGGCGATGGTGCTTTTTTAAAATAAAAAGTTTTCTGCAAGTCTTCCATCGTTTAATAAAATCATAAAATTGCACGACGTTTCGGTGATGGGACTCTTATCTCCGTCTTCAAGTATACCTACTCTGTTGGGCCCAATCGATAGAGATAATCCCTATCTCCGTACAAGGCGAAAAGTGAAAGTCCCGGAATATAAGCCTATCACAACAACGTACATCCGTGTGACGTGAAAAGAGAAACATTCTCCAAAATATTATTATAAAACAAATGTAAAAGTTTGGCCCCTATGATGGAAGTAAAGTACAACCAAAGTCCAGCAAACTAAGACGCCAAAAAACTGACAATGAGTGTAATTGAATAAAATAGGATATTGTTGAAGATCAAATAATCTACAAGGACTGTGGCCTATTATGTTGTTGCATCTCATTAAATATACTACATGTGAAAATTACATTAGCAGTACGAATAAGATTCGTGCATCTTAATGAGATCTCTAAGTTCGGCGCTACGTTCTGTGCCAATATTTTCTACAGTAAGATGTGATAAAATTCAACTTGTTTTCCAAGTAAACTGATGATAGAAACGAATACACGTCAAATCAGAAACTGGTACAACTATCCAGCTGTAAGGCCTACTGCACTTGTGTATAAGAATAATAGATCAAATACAATTTTTGTGCCTTAGAAACTGGACTTTGATTTCACATGACTAATATAGAAACACTCTGTGAAGATTAATTTTCGCAATATTTCAGAGAATTGAAAATAAAATTATTAGTAAAATAATAATGAAATCATTGGTGAATAGGTGCTGTTAAAATATTTTGATAGGCTTTAAGTCGTTTAATAAATGAATAGGAGATTCTTAATTGTCTTCCAGAATAAATATGCAAACGGCCCGTTCCACTTAACGGGGCACAAACAATATTGGCTTCACATCAATCGTATCTTATTCCTTTATCAATGCAACTAATATAATGAAATGGTACGTCGTTCAGTGTGTTCTCAGTCTAAACCCGAGAATGTATTTGTGCATCTCAAGTACATTTTTGTAATATCGTATTGTCCTGTATGGTGAAGAAATATTTACCGACTGAGTTAAATATTTACGTGTTTGCAATTGGGCAGTTAACGAAAATAAGTAATGAACTAATTTGTGAAATAAAATTATTGATTAGCCTAATATGTGAGGCTGTTTCACTAAATGACCAATAAATTTTTACAAATTTTCAATAAATAATCCTGTTTATATTGAGTTATAACATACTTTGTCATTCATTTTACTGACGTAATGTCTTCATACTATTTTCTATGCGGTGTCATTTTCCCCATCTTTTCACGAACTGGCGTCTATTAAGTTACGTGACGTGTATAAAATTTCGTCGACTGTATTCTAGAAAGTAATAATAAATAACCCCTCTCAGTGTGCGCCAGTCATTCGTTTCTTAAAGACCTCGTGGAATCTGCGTTTATTTTTAAGTGTCTCGGAGAGGGAAGACGAGGGAACTAACGAGCGACGTGAGTTTCTCCGTCGTTTCATTTTGCTGTTACTGTGATGGAAACGAATTAATTATTTTAAAATTAACCACTGCTTTCTTGAAGCTACTCGTAACTTACATCGGTTCCCATATAAAATACCGCAGCACAGTAGTGAACACTGTAACCACTTACAATAAATTAACAAGTCTCCCTTTAAATAACTTTACAATGTTTTCTTTGTATAAAACTCGCAAGCATATACAAGTTTCCATAATGCTTCATTTTCATAATCACTTTCCATAAATGAGTTTTATATGTGCGAACCGAAGTTAAACACAAAAGTGAAACAGTCTTTGTCAATATATGTGATTTTATCGGTGTTTGATATTTAATAGTTAGTGAGTTGTTAGTCGAACAAACGAAGTAAATATAAAGAATTAAAAATGGTACTTATGCACACTAAGCACATTAGTAGAGCACCACTATCACATTCTTAAAGGGAAGCAGTTGGAATAACACTGTTGAATTGTTTAGTCTCATTTGCATGTCATGCCTGTCGGCCCGTAAGTTTTACGTCAGAAGCCACTGAATGATATTAGATGAAAACTGTTTTTACAGGTAGACTAGGCTGTATACATTTGAAGTCAAAACTATTATCAACTTTTCACAGTAAATATCTGTTGAAGAATAAATTGATACACGGCATTGCATATAGATTTTAGGGCCTACTACTATCCATGTCATGTTTGGAACATTTATTGATACGACGTACAGGCGACGAAATAAGTTAAATGATTTGTTGTGTTCGCGGCTAACTCGACTGTCTTCGGTTCTTCCAGCAATATAAAAAATAATGTCCACTGTATCATAATATAGTGTATGTAGACTGAGATTTAAAAATTCTGCTTAGTAGCACCCTAGTTATTTTACATTGGCATCTCCTAAGGGAACATCAGTTTTCTTAAAAGAAATAGCTTTTCGTATGAAATGGTGAAATTGCATTAGCTATAGAACTTAATTTTCTGATTTCATATATATTAGGTTAGTTTTAACGAATTACAAAGGGAATTTTAGGGAGTCCAGCCACTGGCCATTTATGTTGCCTGTAATGCAGGTCATACCGCCATGACATTTTAATTTACTGATTATTATAGTATCTTATATTAAGACATTGGGGCCGTTTCCTTTCATATAATTTTCAATCCATTCTTCTGTAACCGTCCTATCATTCGACGCTATGTGGTCTGAGCTACTAACGGCGTCCTAGATTAAACCACAAATAAATCATTATCTCTGTAAACCAAACATGTTAGTAAACATGAACGCTAGTTAGTGGTGCTAGAAGAAAGCATCCGAAAATCCTATGTATTGCAGACTGGCGTAGGCTTGTGTGAGGTTGAACGTATTTGTAGGCCCCCTTTGTTTATAAGCCAAACATTCGCAGTTTGTCTGTTTTCAACAATGTAAGTTGAAATTACCAAAATAAACACTCCAATTTCTTACGAAGCTTCTGTGTTCATAATTCTAGTGGGACTGTCTTGGAAAACACCCACTTGCAAGGCCAAAAATGACATAAGATGATATGATGAGCCATCCCTCATGGCTCGGAGTGGCCTATCTTCCTATCTCCGCGATATTTGGAGCCCCAGGCTTCGATGCTCTTATGAGGCACTGCGGCGACCAGTCTGTGTGTGTCCGCAGCGCAAGGTACTTCGCCGGAGAGAGAGAGAGAGAGAGAGAGAGAGAGAGCGATCTTGAAGACAAATTTTCCCGCCTGTTGTTCGATAGGTTTAATCTCATTTTTTCTCTTGTATATGTCGAAAGTTGCTGGTCGGTATCCCAGCCGGAAGCCTGAGCAGAGTGAATTTTGTTTGACTGTTGGTTTCGTTGTTTGACCATCCTGTATGTTATTTTTCTAATTTATACTTTTAATATATTTTGATTATTTTGATTTTAACCTCTGTAATCCTATGGCCGTACCACCTCCTGGTTTCTGGGTGTTATTTCAATCTAATGTCACGATCGCCGATAGGGTGCAATCATTAAAAAGAATTTTAGGAGCAAGGTTTTTGTATTTGTGGTTTTGAATATTCGAATTATGTTAGCTGGTAGTGGAAGTCAATAAACATTTTACGAAATTACGCAACGCTAAATACATTTGCCTCCTGCTGTTCACGACTTTCCAGCTTACAGTTTCCCATAAAATAAACATGGCGGCTGCAGTAAGCCGAGATAAGAGGAAATGAAAGACCTAACTCTCGACCTTCGCATTAAATGAAATTAGGCCTGTGGATAAAGCAGTTGTAAAAGAACTTTGCTGTTGAGAAGCGATTAAAATTCAAAGCTGTTCATTAGTCTGTGCGTATTAAAACACAAGCAAGTCTCCTATAAACACGGCTGCAGCTTCCAAATGGCACTGAGACAGAAGTGCAGTAAACTGTGGCTTCAGTAACTGACTTCACTTGCATTTCGGATTTAATAAAGCTTAAAACATTATGTGGAGAATACTAATTATGAAGTTCGCAGATACGAAATTGTCCCCAGCCTATGTTGCTGCTGTTTCTCTTTCAGGTCGAAATTAGTTCTTCAGAACGTCGTTCAAATATCATCAATTGGACAAATTGTATGACGGCAGAAATATATTTTTATAGTCCTTACAATAAAAAGTATTGAAAATTATTCATCGCCCAGATTTAAATTAAACAAGATTCTTTGGACTGAGACCTACAAACTGAAGATTGTACCCTATGGAGTAAGTTCATATGAGAACAGAGACAGATTCCTGTCTCCGAAACGTCGCTTTTATTACAAATAAGACTATGGATAATGTCCAGTAAGTTTATTTTAAAAACATGCAATCAACAGAAACCTTGATGTTCACCTGTGCAAACTTATTTATGTGTTTTTCTGGACTACTTTTTGTAGTTCTCTTCTACTGGAGACATAAAAATACTTCAGCGATAAAATATTCCTACAGTCTTGTTATTCAGAGAGTCCCAAGAGATTTCGCATATGTCTGCTGATGTGTGCTATTGACTTTAGGTTCCCGATTTGTCAGATGATCCCATGGGATACAGAAGTGATGGCAGTCAAATGTTCTGCTTGAACTAACGGATCACAAGTAACAACTCCAAATCACTTCCCTCAAATCTTGCATCAGGTACGCACTGGTGGACTTCATTCGTGTTTCACATATCTGATCATGTGGTATGATATGTCGGCCCGTGATGGAAGAAAGTTCCCACAATTCAGTCCCAAAGAGATCAGGTTCCAGCCATGAAGTTTGTTTTCCTAAAGAAGTATACTTGTCCCTTAGATGTGGATAAACCAAACAAAGTAACAAGCTTCCATAAGCACAGTCGCCGAGAAGCCAATGAGCTTGTACACTCAGCCAGTCGATAAATTTTGTCTTGAACCAGATCAGCCAAATCCATACCCTCCAAACCTAATCCCGAAGCATCAAATTTTAATAAGCCTAGATATTGCTAGTGGTCTCTTTTCTCCAAGTTTCAATGCAGAATTCTGTACGCATTTATCATCCCCACCGTACATGTTACATATCATCATATTTATCGTGATATGATAGCCCTTAGAGTATCTAATGAAGAGTAAACATTTCTCGTTATGCAGTTTTTTTCACTCCTTGTATAAATTCATCACCCATAAGTCCAAATGCTGACCTAAGCGACCTGTTATAAATCGTTAATCTGTGTTCTTCTCTCAGTGCGAGAAACCAAATTTCACACCCGGTCAGAGAAGCGGGTACAATTATGGATTTGCGTCTTTTAATCTCTGCGTCATTAAAGAGTAGAGAATTTAGGATTTTGAGCTGCTTGGCAGGAAGCAGCAGTCGAAATGTTATTAAAACCATGCGTCAGATACGAGGATAAATGTGCTGTGGCCTGCAGACTGATTTTATACCTGATCTGGGAAATTTTACTTTTCTTATTTCTTTTATTTTTAGTTTTCGCGCAATATATTTAATGAATTTTTTCATATATATAGATTGTGGTCTTCCGGGTTTTTGCGAAGTGTAGCCTCGTGGATGCACAGAGACGTTTCGGAGGATCGTACTTCCGTATTATCACAAGACTATTTGTGCATTGTAAGATCTGAAGTTCTCACAGCGACGGGTATGAAGACAGCTGTCTTCTAGAGCAGTGATATTTAACCTGGGGTACGCGTACCCCCGGGGGTACGCGAAGACATTTAGGGGGTACGTGAAAAAAAAAAATATTATTTTATGATAAACACTGAATAATCAGTAATGTAATTTATTTAATTTATTTTAGATGTAGATTATATACTATGTATAACTTGAATTATACGCCTACAACTTTGGGGGTACAAAGTTGAAGAGAAATTATATTTGGGGGTATGCGAACAAAAACGTTTGAATACCACTGTTCTAGAGTGTTATGACCGGTAGTTTTGTAGAAGTTTAACGACGTTTTAGAGGTTCTCGCGATGGCCCTGATCACAGAGGCAGCAAACGCCTCTGAAAGGTCTGTACAATTCTAACACTCTACACGGTGAGACAGGCCAGAAGAACGCCATCCTCATTGTCTACAGAAACACTACGTTAACATTTGAATTTATTGACTCATTTATTACCCATAATTATGGTACAAATTTTCATTTGGCACTTATTAAGTGTTCGGTTTCATTTTATTTAAATTTGCTAATTTGTACTACCACAATTTTGTGTCACTTTTCTGTAAACACACATCACGCTAAACTCTGAATTCTATTCCAAATTCTCCCGATTTATCCTTCTGCAGATTTGTTAGATACCGTTCTTAAATTCATATCTTTATTTGCCTACATACTTGTGGGTTATTTAATGACTGTCTATCAACTACAGCGATATGCAGCAATTGGAGAAACTAAGGAATTCTTGTCCTTGGTTTTTCGCGGCTAGATTTTCATGTATAACCTCGGATTATGAATATTTTGTGTTAATCAAAGTATTGGGGAACACTGCCACATTAGAAATGTAAACTTTGGTTACCAAAATATGTTCGACACGACTCTCACTCGAAAGTCATTGAAATTAAAGAATGATTGTTCAAGGAAAATGGAAAGGAACTTGAACATAAGTGGTCAGTAATTTCAAGTTATTATCAAGGCGCTTGCCAGAAATGATACTACTGTCTAAATCTTAATAACATTGTTACAACAAATATTTTAACCGTGCAGGCGCAGTGGCCACGCGGTCTGAGTTATGCACCCCGTGCGCCTGCCCACTGCGACCGTGGGTTCGAGTCCCACTCAAGGCATGGATGTTTGTCCGCTTCTTTATGTGTTTGTATACGTAGAAGCCTGGTAGATAGAGCTGATCACTCATGCAAGGAGTTTTACCAAAGTTCCAAAAAAATAGATCAATCATAAAATCTCCAAAACAGGTGAAAACGCAAACCCTGCAAATGCGGGACAAATGCGAATGAAGGAAAAAACAACAAATATTTTAACCGTATACTCTCTGCATACAAATCAGACGCGCCAGTGTGACAACAGTTAGGTCGACGTCTCTCATTTTTACTTGGACAGAAACATACTGCGAACCTAAAAAGTTTAAAATCACAATTATTTCATTTAGTGCATAAAAGACGGCCAGCGATTTTATTGGTGTAAGATCTGAGGTTTTCACAGCGGTAAGTGTGAAGATTTGAATCGCCCTGATGTATGATGAGGCAGTATGACCTCTGAAACGTTGGTAAACATCGACCATACTGCACAGCGCAATAACCCAGAAGACAGAAATCTTTAATTTTATTGGTAGTTTCCCGAAAACGGTAATTAAACGAGCATTTCACAGAGGTATACGGTTTCTTCATAAACATGTACTCGTAAGGATAACTGGAGAGTTATTGCTCTTTTCAGACATTAATTTCGTTATAACAGGAAATACTGTTTTTGATTTTTGATGCACAGTCTAAATAGAAGTACTTCAAGTACAGTTCGCGAGAGTCAATTATACTTGTGATTCAGGTAACCCGATAGGCGAATGATGATCTGCGCATGAGTAAATTAACTAATCCTGAGTGGAAAACATCGATAAAATTAATTTTCTCACATGTGTTTCTTTGTTTCCGCTGTTCGTTTTATCAATATTAATTAATTTTGTTATTATTATAATTTTTTAATAGTTCTAGTCTACATAAATTCAGATGTCCCGGGTAGTGCGAATTCCTTCCATCCCGATTGATTAACTCTACTGTTTTCCTCCGTCTCTCCAGGCAAATCTGAGATTCTTAACTAAGGCCACGACCGAGACAATTCCTCTGTTAATAATCGAGAACTTTAAAGTTGTTGCCTAGTTTAACTTTGCAGTTGAGAAACTGTCTTGAAATAAACGAACACTCAAACTTTCGCGGTCCTCGAGTTGAAAGACACTCACTGGCCTCATTTAGATCTGTTAAATTAGACTTAATAGTGTTCCTCAAACTCAGCGAGGAGTTCTGACATACGATAGATCCATCACATAGCAGCTGTGGTTCTTTCATCGTAACATTATTAAGTAATTTTTCATATAATTTCGAAGGACTTATGAATATAGGCTACAAAACCTTATTTTTCAGCTGTCAGTTTTATAATACAAATTACCGATTAATGGATGTTAGGAAAGGAGTAAATTACTCTAGGAAAAGCTGAGCCGACCCTTTAAACAGAGGATGAAGGTGTACTTATGAAAAGATAACATCATCGGTGCAAGCCCGCATCGTGGAACTTAACAGTTTCCTCCCTAACATATATACGACGCAGTAAAATTGTAGGCTAATTCTAGATGTACCCCTAATACTGTAGTTGGTCTGTGTTCGTGATTGTAGTTTGTTGAGCGAAAATATAATAGGTATATAGAGTAAAAACACAGACACACTGTTAGATCCTTGTAAGAAAATTGGTCTGGAATGAAATAGGTCTATGTCTCCTCACTACAATTCGGAAGTAAAACTAAAATATACAGCTAATAGGCAAGTGTTGGTTCGTTGGTCATAATTTTTGGAAACGTAACTTAGCTTTAGCTCTTTAATAAGAGATTTGTTCATTGATACTTCCCTACGTATCTTCTTATTAATCTTTTGATTATCAAAACGAACGAGCCAATTTCAATCTAATGTAGGCTATAAACGTTCCACGAGATTTAACGTTGTTTTCTTTCTTTATTCTCTGCTGAAATAATTGTTTTTCGGAAACTGATCGCTGCCAGAACAACGTAGATTTAGAGGACCTTGACTTTGTATTACAAACTGGTCATATAATGCAATGTATAGCTAACTTTGTATTTTGAAATGTAGGATCTGTGTTGATTCGTTGATTGGCGATCATTTTTAAAACAATTAGTTTTACCCATTATAACCACAAATGTGTCTGTTCAAGGACTCGAAAGTCGTACAAGGACCAAAATAAACATGTAATAATATGTGTTCGCTGTTTTGTATTTACCGCCATTCTTGTCATAATGTGTTAGCTACTAAATCCTTCGAAAATGCCACAAAGTTCAAATATTTGTGAACAACACATGTCCAAATAAAACAAAAAAGTCATTCATGAAAAAGTGAAGACATATTAAATTCGGAAAATGCTTGCCACCAATCTGTTTGAAACATTTAATAGAGTATGTTAATCCTATAAGCACCCCTGAAAATTCGGCCTGTTTGTACCAGACTATAAAGCACAACAAAGCACGAGACAGCCATCTTCACACAAATATTGTTGTCAACACTTCGTGTCAAACATCATCAATCTATTTTCTTTCTTCAGGCTCAGAAATCAAGCTCCACAGTGTCATGGAGGCTACGCCAACGTGTGAGGCGTTCGGAATGCACTTGCCGTTCAGCGTAGGATATTGAAGATGACTGTAGGATGTTGCGCAGTGTAATTTGGTAGAAACCGATTGGCCGATAGGTCATAGGTGCTAACTAACTGTACTTCCATCATCAGAGAAATAATCGCTCTGATGATGGAGGTAGTAAGCACTTCCGAAACATTGGCTTGTTCCTGTGGTACCAAACGGTGCGACAACCCAGGAAACAATCACCTCAAAGTTGTTTGTTTTGACACACGAAGGACGAAAGCTTTGCAACAAGAACTGTTGCCCACCCATTCGCATTTATTACACGTGTCATCGCACGAGCTGTTAATGGTAAATCTGAATGGGAGAGTGAGGCATCACGGTTTGGTTCGAAACTGGTATTTAAAGAAAATTAAAAGTGAAGTTTAAAAAACAACTCGTGTGCAAGCGTAGTTTAATAAAAACGGAAAATTATAAACTGATATTTTAACATAATTATAGCTTAGGTAGTTTACAACCTTTGTTGCGATGAGAGTGGAGGTGAAACAGGATGGGAACTCGGAGTGATCGTGCCTTCTCCTCAGTTTCGCCTTAACAACGAACACTTCCGCATTAGTGTCCTACCGCGAGACTGTCGACGCTGTACAGAATCTCATTACTCCGCTCGTAATTTCCTTGTTTAATCGGATCGCTTCGATAATACTGATAGTTATACATGGCTATAGGGATTAAATGCAAAGCAGTAATTATTATATCAACAGTTTAGACCGATTCACATACTGTAGGTCTGACATTACAGAACCGACTAAGTTCTCTTAAAATATCACCAGTTCATGCTCTGACACAGCAGAAGCAAACATGTTGATGTCACTAAGCAATGCGATTTAATGTATCTAAGAGCTGTTAAGCACCAGATGTTTTAAAATAACAGTGCTAACGAAACTCATTAGATAAGAACGTGGCTAATAAGGCAGAGTGAGCACTGATGGTCTTCTGCAAGAATTAAAATGCTTTCGAAAATGTAATCTACAGCAATAGCAAACTCAACTAACTCTATGGAGCTACTCACTTTCTAAGAAACTAATACTCCCTCAACTGGTTAAGAAATTGTCCGTCTTTCGCGGAACCAGGATGTTCCTTTTCCGGCCTCAAAATATTCCGCCAGCCAGTTGAGAACAGTTAGACCTCTTAGTCTTTCCTTCGTGTTTTAGTATTATAATTTCTCTTCGCTCACATCTCATTCTCCTTGATTTGGTAATGCTTGTAGCATGAAGCTCCTGTGGATTGTGGTCTTCTGGGTCGTGACAGCGTGTGTTCTTGCAGGTGGTTACCAACATTGTGGAGGAACGTTTGTAAGCAACTACTTATAGATG
>NW_019059867.1:0-27483 GCF_000696155.1 Zootermopsis nevadensis | reverse complement strand
ACGAGCCTGAAGACCACAATCGATATCTTCACCGCCATGAGAACAGCAGGTCTCAGATACTGAGCTCCTCATTTTGCAGTTGTGCCCAGCATTCTTCTATACATTCTGATAAGTGAAACTGTTCTTTTGTACTTTGTCCATCGTGTAAAGTACAAAATTCGAAAATGAACGAAGTACGAAACGCAACATCGTCGGAAACCTTCCGGCTCCAAACATTTCGTTAATTTCCCTATACTAAAGTTTTGGTGTAATAATTACTGCATTACATTTAATAATCAGGTTCCCAGGAATTTTTACCTTTTAATGTACGTATAAGTAACCTTAATGACGTTGCTGAGGCGCCTGCCCTGCGGATAAGTGGGCGAGCCACAGTTTTAATTCCAGCAACACCAGAGCGCACTGCAGGTAAATATGCCTGTGTTTTCGTTCACACTGCCTCTAGCTTCCTTTTTATCTCATAGTATGAATGCCCAGCTGTGAGAAGTAGCAAATCTATTAGGGGGACTTGTTGCCTAACAGAGTACAGCAAGGTTATGGGGTTATAACCTCACTTTCCTCACTTTGCTCAGACATAAACGCGTCCGGACAGTACAGCAGGTCACTTACACGGAAGCCTGAAAATACATGCGCCTTAGCTTCACGCCCCGTATTTTTTAGTTCAACATTTCTACTTCCTACCGAAATTTGTTTTTCTTTCATCCCTTCTTACTCTCGTCGTTCTTCCTTATATTCAGTTATAATTCATCACTTTCTTTCTTCCCGCGTTTGTCCATTTCATCCATTATTTCTTCCTTTAATCCTTTACTGACGTCCCCCTTTATTACTTACTTTTATCCTGTTTCCCTTTTAATCTTCCATTCTCTCTGTGTTTCCGTTTCCATCAACCTATTTTCTCGATATCACGACTCACGGTTCTTGAACCCCATTTACGAAGTAAGTTAGCCATCACTCGAGTTTTGCAACGAATTAGCTGTCACTAACGGACAACTGTCTGACTAACGGTTAAGAAGGAATAATGTGTCAGAGTTAAGTGTAATTATAATTATTGCACCTTGTTGTACAGCCATGTGTCTGTAACATCAGAACAACATCCGACGTTTTCTTGCAAATAACTCGAAGCAAAGCAATATCCTGTCAGTCATACATTGCTCGAAAATAAGAACAAAATAACTATTACACGCAACTTGTCATATAAAATGTGTCATGCAATGTCGTATTTCAAAACCTGAAGGGATCAGATCAGTTGTAAAACCTACAAGTAAAGAGAAGAATAAGTGGATCTTAAAGAAACAGGACTTGAGAGTCTAAACTGGATTAATTTGAAGATGGCTGTCTTCTGGGGTGTAGCTCTTTGTAGTCTTGCAGAAATTTACTGACGTTCATAGGAGCGTGCTACCGGCATCATCAGGGCGATTTATAAGATGAGTGCCGCTACGATTTAAAAGTATACTATTTTAATATTTCTAATATGTTGTATTATGTTATATATCGATAGTTTTGGCAGTGTGCTGCGTTCAAAGTTTTCAATTCATACAACGGGATATAACCACTTAAAATATGTTTATAGTATTATTGTTCTTCTTGTGTATCACCTCAGTACAAATCCGTGCTTCTTTATCAGCTGGAAGAGTTGTCATGTGGCTGTAGTAATATCGTGGAAACACGTCTTGTAAGACACGCCCATTCATATGTTACACAGTAATGTATTCAAATCATTATTAAAATGTCTCTGGCTTCGACTAGAGAAACCATTACAGCGTTCCTGGTTCGCCGGTAGCATATCGAAAGGCCTTAGAAACGATTCCCAAGCCGATTGTTTATAATTATATTTTCTTAGTAATTCCTTAAAGTATGACAATCGATAACCGTGTTTCTATTGAACATCACAAATTTATTGATATAATGCAATCACCTGCAGTCCGCTACAGCATCTGCAAGGGATACGAGGGGAGGAAGTTGATTAGCAGAAATCACATTTTCTGCAGACATTAAAGGTCAGCTTTGGTTAGAATATTAGTTCGTTCATCAGTAAACATAATTTCAGGCCTTTATCATAATCCACCCCTCGCAACCATACCTACTCGTATCGTCCCAATTATTCAGGGTGGTGGGGTGATTGAACCAGGAAACAGCCTCTAGGTAGTTTAGATACAGTGTGTATCCAAACAGAGGATGATGCCTTCCAAC
This sequence comes from Zootermopsis nevadensis, assembly GCF_000696155.1. The sequence continues at coordinate 25,296 of NW_019059867.1, read as the reverse complement.
CAATGTGTCTTCGGGACTTTGTTCCAGCCACCCAGAGAGGCTGAAAACTGCTTCATCAAGGCTCGACCTGCCGTGTGGACAGATCTCGAAACGCTAGAATAGCCTACTCAAACTAAATTTGAGTCTAGAAGAACATCGTTAAAGGCTGTACTGACATCTTCTGTCTTGTTGTGAATATTGTGAACTGATGATGCCGACTTATGGAGGGAAAACATAAACAGAGTTAAGAAATTCTATTAGACGTAAAATATTACAAAATATCAGGCTCTCATGGCAGTGAGTATGAAGATGACTGTCTTTCGAGATTTTGCGACGTACTGTCTCATAGAAATTTACCGACGTTTCTACTAGACTACATGCCGCAACGACTTCTTGGTAGTAAGGAAGTTGGTCTAGAAACAATTCGCACCACAATGAAGAATATATTCATATTATTAAATTAACCTACTTAATAATGAGAACGACAGCAAGAAATGTGAATTATAATCACGGAGAAGTTAGGAGAATATTAAAATCTGGGAAAATCTGCTACTCTTCAGTTCTGAATCGTTACCTTATCGACTCTTATCCAAAAACCTATCGACTGTAGTAGTATTATACCATAAATTGGTGTTAAAACCCAGTACTCTGTTGTATAATATGGACGTGAAATTTGGTGTCTTTTATAAGGGAAGACCTCGGATTGAGAACAGATGGCAAAGTAAACCTAATTATAAGATTATTTAGACGTAAGAGAGGCAGAAACAGATAAAAGGGATAAAATTACATAGGAATCAGAAGCCTCATGATTTATTCTTTTCACCTAACAGAATATTACGATGGAGATCAGAACATGGGGAAATGGGGTATATAAAACTGTGGTAGGAAAACCTGAAAGAAAGCGATAACCTACATGATCTAAAGATAAACAGAAGGTTAACATTTAAATGAATCTGAAGGAAATATCTGAAAGTGTGAATATTATTTAACTGACTAAAAAAGGGGTCCATTACCAGGTAATTGTGAGCAAGATACTGAACCTGAAGAAAAAGTGAGTGATTTCTTAGCTGTGCGAAGTACTGTCAGCTATCCAAGAGTGAATTTCGTCCATGGAGATTAAACATTACGGACAAAAGTACAGCAACGAAGACGTTCCGTATCGGAGACTTACAAACAAACGAACACAGCTTAGATTCAGTCCTTTCGTGAAGGATAATAGCCCACTTACCAGTGCAGAAATATGACGAAGCTAATAAACAAAACATACAATTTTCTGTCGTCTTACGAAATGGTTAGCGTATAATTTCGGTACAGAGTAGGCCTATTGTGAAGTGGCGGTAACTGATTTTTCCGTAAATGCATCTGCTATGTAATGCACAAGTCGTTTAACGCTGTAACGTGCCCTTCATATGCGTAGATCCATATATAACCGAGCTTTTATTGTAAATTAAAACACAATTAGGCCTACATCAGAATGTCCAAACATTTCTGGAAGAAAATTATGTTGTCTGTGCAAATTGAAAGTCAGACGTACCGTTACATATTTCATGAACTGTTGAACCGTTCCACGGTGTTCTGCACGGGTTTTTGAAGAGATGTAAAATTAGAGTATTCTAGTAAGCCTAGTTTTTATTCAGTCGCTTAAGCACGATTTGTTAGTGTCTCGTCCTGTGTTAAGAAGCTGATAAGAGATCAGAGCATAGTACACCAAAGACATTTTTGTTTAATACTACCGTATTACAGAAATTAACTTCAGAATAGTCGGTCTAATGTTAGAATTAGGCAAATGTAATTTTAGATTATCGACTGTTTTAATTACAACAGCACTACGATAATGTTATTCCGTACGTTTGTTCAGTATTTCATAGGATTTTGACTTCGTCTTCGGGTGAGTACAGACATAGTAGCCTTGATAGGCCTGTACAGCAGCCTGCTGTTTTCCCCGAACACCTCCACCCAAGGCCCATTCAATAAACGTAAGTTTGGAATTTAACCTTGAGAAACTAGCCCATATAGTATATGTTAAAGTCTACATAACACTGAGTCTATTAAATAATTATAAATTACAGACTTAAAATAGGCCTAATTAATGAGACTAATTATGCACTTTTAGGAAAGAATACGCCTACTGTAGAACTTATACTGACAGCTTTTGTACTTTGTCCATCATAACTTTTCCGTACTTCCATCTTCAGGTGAGGAGTGCTTACTCAGGGGAGTCTCAATTATTGGTCCAGATGGGAGCAGATCTAGCTCCAAAAATATATTGATCTGTTTGCAGAATACAGGATGATTGACAAAATTCCAAAACCATTCAATACTAACAATAATAAACGATCGTCAGTATCCTTTAAAATTGTTTTGCTTTTACGCTGATAAAAATAAGAGATAGCCCTGCAGGTTAAGACGCTCCACGATGGAGTAAATTAGCCTGATTGTATATGTCATAATACCTGAGTTATCTTTAATTTGCTTCAATATAAAACACGTGTTTTAGAATAGTCCAAAGTACTAATAATCGAAAGCTTATAGCCCAACTGTGAACCTCCCTGTCCACACTTATAAAGTAGTTCACAGGTCACGATGTGGAATCTTTACACTAGTTGGACTCTGGTAGGGTCAAGGTGATACTCCATAGGTGCCAAGTAATTCCTGTGACGTGCATTCGAGAACTGCCCTGTTCGAATTTCGGCCGGTAGGCAACGACCGATTCGTTACGGACCCCAAAATCATTGAATGCTATAATTTTCTCGTAGCCTATCATTCGAAGCTGAACATTCGCTGAAGTTGACAGAAATGTAGCATTGTTAAATAACTTAGAATTATACATTTAATACAGGTGTACCAATGTTCACCTACTAAATAATGATGACGGTTACACAAATACAGTTCTAAAAAATACGTAACTCATTTGATGTTCACGTTAGTGAAGTGTCCGGCTATTTTTAATACTCAGTCTGTCTCCATGCTTTTTAAAGTAAAGTAGCCCACCTAGGTGAGATTTTGGGTTCTCACGGCGGCAAGCGTGAAGTTGGATGTCTTCTGTCTTCGCCCTGATGATGAGGGCAGAAGGCAGATCTGTAACATCGGTAAACTTATACCAGAATACCCTGCGCAACAACGTAGAAGACATCCATCTTCTAGCCTACATGATTCCGTATTTCAGAATAATAACATTTCGAAGCTTAACGAAACGCATAGGCATATTAAAAATAGGCTACTGAACCTGCGAGTGGTTTGGTTACTGCCCGCTTTTCGCAGTGCAGTCGACGACCGACTGCACCGTCCTTCTCACCTGGCGAGCCTCCTAATCCTGCCACTGCAAAGGCTGCAGCCGCCGCCGCTGGTCCCGGGAACATGGAACCAGGGTAGTGTCCCACCAGCGTGGACGCGGCCCAGGAGTTGTGGTGGTGCTGTGGGGCGTGGTGGTGGTGTTGGAGGCCGGCCGAGTACGCGGCCGCCGCGGCAGCAAGGGCCGAGAAAGGAGTCGGTCTGACCGGAGTCACCATGCCGGCACCGGGACCATGCCCGCCCGCTAGCATGAACCTCGCGGACAGCATATCCGCCGAGCCGCCTCCCTGATGCATCGGCGGTGGTGTTACCGGGGTCGGCGTGCTGACGGGGGAATTGGAGTCCCTGAGAACTTCAACGTCAACAGCACTTCCTTGTTCGGACTCATCGTCATTCAGTTCATCGTCCGAGGAAGTCAGGGGGTTCTCAGACTGATAAGGGGTGGACGATTCTAGGGGTGGCGATTGTGAAGATAGGAACGACGGGGATGCCCTGTGTCGCGGTGACGGTCGGGTGTCCGCTAACAGAGCCGCTACGCTGAAACTGATGTGGCTGGTTCTTGAGCTGGTGGTTTGGTGTTGCTGATGATTCGCTGGTGTTGCTTGGGGTGGCAGCTGAGCGCTGGCCTTCACTGTTCCACCGGCTGTAGCCATGGCATTCGTTTCTTCGCCGGACTCCAGCTGCATCATAGAGTCTATCTTGACGGTAGCAGCCGAGGGTATGCCCCCTCCACCACCCGTGGCCGTCCCGACGCTGTTGGTTTTGTCTTTAGATGCAGAGAGTTGGTGATGGTGGCTCAGTTTCAACACGGTCATGCTAACTGCGGGGGATTCCTCAAGCATGGAGCAGTCGAAAAAAAAAAAATCTCAGTTTCCTTCGTTTAATTCAAAGAATGGTCTGTGCAACTTGCCATTGTCTCGGTGGGGCAGTGGCAACCGCGAAGCTTTCCATAGCAAGTACGACAATCCATTCACACAATTGTCTCACCTAGAACACTGCACTCATGTTTGAATATTATTACTCCAAATTACTTCTTCACCGTTTACACCTAACCTAATTATGCATTATGAAGAGACGTGAACGCACTTTTGCTCAGTCACCGAAATTTATTTTTCCCCCGTCGGGGTGGGGGTTATCGCGTTGCAACCCCTTTCTCCTCTCCCAAACGGTAGCAGAGAACCTACGCACCCTTCCCTGGAGAGGCCGAAACCAGTACTGTCGGAGGGACCGGGTCTCTGGCTACGGGTCCGGTCGAGCAAGCGAGACGCAGCGCCGTGAGCGAGACAAAGCTGGGGGCGGACTCAGTGGGCGGAGCCTCCCGCTAACAAACCCCGCCCCTCAAATTCACTTCGTTTTTAATGAAATTGACTCTTTAGAAGACGGTTTTACAGCCAATAGGGAGTCGACGGATTGTGTCCATGACGTCACAAAACATCCCCTTTCCCGATTTCTGTCTCGCTTTTTTATCATTATTGGGTTTTTGTTCTTTCTCGTTCTGTCGCTGCCCCATCCTATCCCATCCGCTCTTGTTAACTTGTTTGATAAATTACATATGGCCGTGGTGAAGTGGGTTCATTGTTACATCTGTGTAAATCGTTTATTTATGGTTCAATTATGTAATGTATTGTTGTGGCTGTTGTGACCTCAGGCAGTAACAGCTCTATTACGATGTACAAAGTACAAAGGGCATAGGCCTATTGTTATTACAGTCGATATGTGGACATCGATATGAAGACTCGTGTCACTGAGATTTATTTAAACCCGCAAAAACTGCTGCCAACCTCAAATATGGAACACAACAGTCTTTTCTGAATTATATTTGGCTTCATCACGTCACTGAGTTTGTGTCTCCCCATAAGCAGAAGTCAAAGTACATTTGTAAACGTTGTGGTATGAGACTAGCGCAGTGTTTACGTAACTTAAGAGGAAAAATTTACTATGTAGGCCGCATTAACTACTAACATGTCTTCGAACTCTCGTTGTCAGCTGTCTGACAGAAACAATTTTCTCTTAAGATCTTCGAGTTGAAATCTCTTAGTAAGACGCTAATGTGGCCTGCAGGTTTGATCGAACCAGGTTATACATTCCATCTCCTCAGCTGCAGATTCAGAACAATAACAGTTACTTCAGTTGTCTTTCAGTAGCCTATTATATACAAGCCTACAGGATGTAGGCCTGCCATTTAAAACGCAAACCTAACCTCACAATCGCACACTGCGGAACAGCATAAGTAGATCCACCCCACCCTCCAGCCTTCGTCCAGACACTCGAGTTAAGATTGGTTTCGTTGCTAGGTCGCTGATTACGAAGGTTGCGCAAAGTTTATGCAAGTGAGATATTAATCGGCAGCCGACAAATCTGTGTCATATTCACACTGTAAGGACTCATGTAGTCGCTAATAGCGGTAGCCAAACTTTACGTTTGTCTTGTAGTTTTTAGAATATTATTCACATAGCCTCTACCAGAGCTTCTCAGACTTTTTGTAATTCACGGACCTATAAACAGATGACGTGAGATGGTATAAGGAAAAATTATAACTTTCTGGTACATGACAGATGACCTATAGGTCTATATGAAATTTGTTATTATGATGTAGTAAATTACAGACTAGGCATGTGGAATTGTTAGAATAATAGTAGCCTCTTAAATACTACAATTTGCTTTTTTCATAATTATAAATAGGCCTACACCTCGTTATTGGCGAGTGCCTTGGATGCTTGTTTATTTATGGTCTGGCCCACTCCTCTTAACAAAATTCTGTCCGTGCTTGTGACTCAGTCTAACTACCAAGGAGAGATGAGAGCCACAGATAAGTAGAATTGTTTATTGAAGAACAAAGCTCAGGGTGCCAAGTTTATGTAAGCTTCCACCTCTTGTTAGTTGGTATTTCAGAACACATTTATTATTCATTATCGGTAAATGGGAAATGTTCTTTTACCTGAATACCACCCACTGATCATCATAGTTCGGCGTGATGTCTCCGCGCTCTTGATTCAGATTGTGTAATAATGTTGCACCGCTTGAAATTAAATTATTCGAATACACAATTAAAAGCAACGACATGGAATCAGTTCTCTGAAACACTTAGGGGAGCCCAGGATAGAACGGAGAACTTAATCTTTGGTGGCATGTGGAAGGGATAATAACAAAGACAAACACATGGAGGAACCTTGTATGGATTTATTTTCTATTTGAAATTTATAATGAGTTATTAGTTTAGTTCTAAGAGTTATAGTTTTTTAAAAAAATATTAATTTCTTTACAAGAATGTAACTTGCCCAATTTTGACCCTTACCCGGGGCAAGAGGGGGGTATGGTTGATATATGTTTGAAAAGTTGTAAGAAGACATAGATTATGTAATAAGTATGACGTGGGATGTAAAAATGATTTAGTATACAATGAAAAATTTCGAAACTTTACGCATTTCAAATCTACTTAGGCCTAACACAGACGGCACACATGTGAACCTCTTCATCATCGTGACTATCAACACTTGCACATGAGTTATGGGCCCGTTTCTAGCAAGACTAATGCCGGATCCACCCTTCAATAGACTGCGAATAGACATCGCCAAATTACAGGCACTTGTCATTTGATCGTCTTCTCTGGGTACCCCATTCTGCCCCACTCCATCCTGCCGCGAGTATATTCTTTCAAATTAGAATTGTCCCAACAAAAATAACATAATGAAATAAATAAAAATATTGTGTTTAAGACTTTCAAGAAAACACCTTGTAACATGCATCATTCAACTAAGTGGATATGAATAATGAATAGGTCTTACCTTCACCGGAATTTGAGAAAAATTTGTAAAATGTAGGATCAAAATTCAGCATGGGTGATTATTTCAGAAACTGTAAGCACAAAATGGCGCTGACTGACATGACATAACCCTGTGCTGTATGATAATGATACTTCACCCGGTCCCGATAGATCGCAACGCATTGCAGACGAAATAAAGCTGATACCCTGTTCTGCTCCGTGGCCCCGTTCTGCCCTGGGATCCCCTAATTAGGAAATTAGTCCTATTTTTTTACATGCTTTTCATATTTTACATAAAATGAACGCATATACTCCGCATGTTACATCTCCCAAACCACTTAATGAATTTCTATTAAATTTACCATGATGCCAAATGAAACAAGTGCAGTGAATACTAAAATACTAATATTGATTATTCTTATCAAAAATATATCCTATTTTTCACCAGTGCTGTGTGGGAATGCAAGCTGAAATGTTCCAAAATCCATTTGTTTGGCCAATGAAATAATATTTCCAAGCAAACTAGCTGCACGTAACGTTCCATGGTCTGAGAGATTGCTTGATTCAGTAATTTCGAGTATAGTGGGCCGAACACCGGCTGTTCCGCCTGAGGTTTTTCGTAGTTTTCTTTATCCCCCCCCCCCAAAAAAAATGTTTTAAAATATCCCTCAGTCCCTTCTATCAAATATATCCTATACATTCAATCAATCATCCTATCATTCAGGTGATCGAACGTAGCAGCCGAATGGGCTGCTTCATACTCAGAGTGTTCTCATTTCATATCTCGGCCCGAAGATAGATAATTGTGGCTGAGAATGTTCGTGGTTTTCTTCAGCCCTTCTAGGAATATTCCAGGATATTACCTCAAATTAAGCCACCTTCTCTTCCATCCACATCCTTCACGATTCATTGTTCTTTCTGAAATTATACACTATACAGAATATTCTGAGCTACTGATAAAGTTGATAAACAAATGAACAAAAACAAAATAATATCATTCGAATTTTAACAGCCTAAACTGTTGAGGAATCGCTGCGGAGTAACTGAGTTATCAATCAATAAAACAATCGATCAATTAGCGTTCATATTCACCCGCCATTATGCAAAGACATACGAATGAGAGATAACCGGAATACACACATGCATTTTTTTTGCAAATTCTGAATTATCAACGAAAGATTACTTATGTTTTCTTCCTTAGGAAAGTTCAGTTTCAAACTGCACATGTCAGGAGGTCTTAATACCTTAATCAAGTAACTGAAGTCTATATCAGCACGTTATAGGGCGCTGTGAAAGCGTACAAAATACGTCCGCAGGAGGACATTGGTTTCAATCATGGTCTAGTTTAAATACTGTTTTCACTTCGTGTTGTTCTACATTATCCGAAGAGTTATATAATATAAAATATAAATTCCCAAATTTATTTAGTTTTGTGAGCTTTCTGAACAATTTACATCATTTTTTGATTTTTTGAAAAATTTGAAATTTTCTTTTTCAAAATTCTCCACATCCGTTACCTGCTAGAACCGATGTCTGTCGGACACGATCTCTGATGCACAAGTTCTCCGACGGACAAGTCTCTACCGGACTCGCTCCCTACACTAACCGGTCCTTGTATGACCCGGTATATGACGGGCCGTCTCTCCAAAGACATAGTCCGGCAGAGACCGGGTGATGAAGAGGCCGTGTCTTGCAGTCTGTGCGAGGCAGAGTCCGGGTCTAGCAGAGACCGGGTGTGGCAGGAGAGAGACTAGCAGAGACGGGGTTTGGTGGTGATCGGATGGAGAAAATTCTGAAAAATTTCAAAATTTTCGAAAAATAAAAAATGCTGGATGCTGTCTAAAAAGCATACAAAAACAAAAATTTTCAAAATTCTTAAAAAAAATAAGTTAAAAATTCCCAATTTTTTTAGTTTTGTGCGTTTTTAGACAATTTTCAGCGTTTTGCATTTTTTCAAAACTTTGGAAATTTGACATTTTCTTCAAAAATCTCCTCATCTGATAGAACCGGTGACTGCCAGACACGGTCTGACTCACACTCTCTGACGGACGCTGTCTATGCTGGACTCGGGCTCTCCACGACCCGGTCTGTGTATGACCGTCTCTGCCGTGTCGTCTCTGCAAACACCTAGACCGGCAGAGACCGGGTAATTCAGTGAATGCGTCAGGCCGAGAGCTGGTGACGCAGAGTTCGTGTCTTGCAGAGTCTGTGAGAGGCAGAGTCCGGGCCTAGAGGCCAGTAGTAGGACAGAGACTAGCACAGACGAGTTGTGGTGAGACAGAGACTGCGTCCGGCAGAGAACGGGTGATGCTGAGACCGTATCTTGTGGAGTCTGTGAGCGGCAGTTACCGGGTCTAGCTGAGACAGTGTTTTGAAGGACAGAGACTAGCAGACGTGTGGTGGTGGTGATGATCCGTTGGATAATTTTCTTTTAAAATTTTTCGTAATTTTCGAAGTATTATATTATGCTGGAAATTGTCTAAAACGATCACAAAATCAACTTTTTTCAAAACGCCACCCAAGAGATGCATGCCAGCCTCGGTGAATGCCACATCCTGTCTCGGACGGACACGGCCTCTATATCACCCGGTTGCTGACTGCATCGGTGTCTGCTCCAACCGGCCTCTTCACGATTCGGTGTGTGGCCGACCGTGTCTCTGCCCGTCTCGGTCTATGCCTTATGTGGTGTCTGCCGCACCTTGGCTTCTGAGAGGCTGCGCGTCAGAGGCCGTGTGAGGCAACAACCGCGTTCCTCAGAGACACAGTACATAGGAAACAGTCCGTCAGAGACCGGTTCTGCAAGGCATCATGTGGGAAGAATTTTGAAAATTTTTCGAAAAATAAAAAAATGCTGGAAATTGTAAGGCAGAGAGCTGGTGAGACTGTCAACGAGTCATGCAGAGACCTGCTGTGGTAGAGACGAGTTCTGGCAGGAAACTTCTATTTTAGTTCGGGTGTGGGGAATTTTGAGAATTTTTGAAAATTTTCGAAAAAACAAAAAGTGCTGGAAATTTTCTAAAACGCGGACAACACCAAAAATTTTCGAAAAATTTCAAAAAAAAAATGTGAAAGGAAAATTTTATTTTTTTTTGGTTTTGTGCGCCATTTCTCGAAGATCTAAAGCATTTTTAGATTTTTTTAAAAATTTTGAAAAGTTTGAAATTTGCTTCAAAATTTTCCCAACCAGATAACTGCCAGGAACGTTTTCCGGCGTGGCCTGTTCATGATGTACCATCTCACTGACGGATAGCGACTCCGCTGTACACAGTCTCTAGGCCAGTCCATGCAAGGCAAGGCAAGGCCAGGCAAGAGAAGGTAAAGCCAGGCAAGGCAAGGAAGGCAAGGTCAGACAAGACCAGACTAAGCAAGGCAAGGCAACGCATGGAAAGGTCAGGCAAGGCTAGTTAATGCAAGGAAAGGCAAGATCAGGCAAGGCAAGGGAAGGCCAGGCCAGGCAAGCCAAGGTAAGGCAAGGTAAGGCAAGGCCAGGCAAGGCAAGGAAAGGCCAGACAAGGCAAGGCCAAGCAAGGCAACGCAAGGCCAAGTAAGGCCAGGCCATGACAGACCAGGCAGGGAAAGGCAAGGCCATATAAGAAAAATGTCAGGCGAGGCAAGGCAAGGCCAGTTAAGACAAGGACAGGCCAGGCGAGGCAAGGCCAGGCAAGGCGAGGCAAGGCAATGAAGGCAAGAACGGGCAAGGAAAGGCCAGACAAGGAAAGACAATGCCAGGCTAGGCATGGCCATGCAAGGCAAGGGAAGGTCAGGCAAGGTAATGCAAGGCCAGGCAAGGAATGGCAAGACCAGACAATGTAAAGCCAGGCCAGGGAAGGCCAGGCAAGGCCATGCCAGGCAAGGTAAGGCAAGCCAAGGCAAGGCAAGGCCAGGCTAGGCAAGGCAAGGCCAGCCAAGGCAACGCAAGGCCAGGCCAGATCAGGCAAGTCAAGGTAAAACAAGGCCAGGCAAGGAAAGACAATTCCAGGCAAAGCAAGGCCATGCCAGGCCAGGCAAGGGAAGGCAAGGTCCAGCATTGCATGGCCATGCCAGGAAGGCAAAGCCAGGCATGGCAAGGCAAGGCAAGGCCAGGCAAGGCAAGGCCAGGCAAGGCAAGGCAAGATAAGATGAGGCATGGCCAGGCAAGACAAAGGTCAGACAAGGCAAGGCCAGGCAAAGGAAGGCAAGACCCAGTAATGCAAGGAAATTCAAGGCCGGGCAAGGAAAGACAAGGCAAAAGCCAGGCAAGAAAGGCCAAGCGTGGCATAGGTAGGAAAGGCAAGGCAAGGCAAGACCAGACAAGGCAAGCCAAGGCTAGGCAAAGCAATGAAGGCAAGGCAAGGCTAGGCTAGGCCAGGCAAAGCAAGGCCAGGCTAGGCAAGGCCAGGCAAGGCTAGTAAAGACAAGGCAAAGCCATGCAAGGCAAGGGAATACCAGGCCAGGCAAGGGATGGCAAGGCAAGGCAAGGCCAGGCATGGCAAGGCCAGTTAAGGCAAGGCCAGGATAGGCCAGGCAAGGCTAAGCAAGAACAGGCAAGGGATGGCCAGGCAAAGCAAAAGAAGGACAGGCAAGGCAAGGAAATACCAGGGAATGCAGGACAAGGCCAGGCCAGACCAGGCAAGGCAAGGCAAGATAAGGCAAAGAAAGGCAAGGCAAGTAAAGGCCAGGTAAGGCAAGGCCAGGCCAGGTAAACGAGGGGCAGGCCAGATAAGGCAAGGACAGGCAAGGCCAGGCAAGGCAACACAAGGTAATGCCAAGCAAAGCAAGGCCAGGCAAGGTAAAGCTAGGTCAGTACAGGCAAGACAAGGCTAGGGCAGGCAAGGCACGGAAAGGCCAGGCAAGGAAAGGACACCCACGGCAAAGTACGGTCAAGCAAGGCAAGGCAAGACCAGGCCAGGTAAGGCAAAGCCAGGCCAGAGAAGGCAAAGCCAGGCAAGGTAAGGTAATGTAAGGCAAGGCAAAGACAGGCAAGGCCAGATAATGCAAAGCCAGGCCAGGAAAGGCCAGGCAAGGGAAGGCCAGGAAAGGCAAGGTAAGGACATGCAAGGCAAGGCCTGGCAAGGGAATGTCAGGCAAGGAAAGACCACGTCAGTCAAGGCCAGGAAAGGCAACGAAAGGCCAGGCCAAGCTATTCCATACCAAGCCAGGACATGCCTGACCAGACCAGACAAGGCAAGGCTAGACATGGCCAGACAAGGCCGGGCAAGATAAGAATTGGCCAGACTAGGCAAGGCAAGGCAAGGAAATATCATGCTAGGCAAAGCGAGGCCAGGCAAGTCAAGGACAGGCAAGGCAATGCAAGACCATGTTTGGCAAGGCAAGGCAAGACAAGGCTAGGCCAGGCAAGGAAAAGCATGGCCAGGCAAGGCAAGGACAGGCAAGACAAGACAAGGATAGGTTAAGCAAAGGCAAGGTCAGTAAAGGCAAGGCCAGGCAAGGCAAAGCCAGTTAACGCAAGTCAATGCAAGACTTGTCAAGGCAATGCCAGTCAAGGGAAAAGGAGGACAGGCAAGGCAAGGAAATACCAGTGAATGCTTGGCAAGGCCAGAACAGGCAAGACAAGGCTAGGCAAGGCAAGGCAAAACCAGGCAAGGAAAAACAAGGATAGGAAAGGCGAGGCCTAGTAAGGCAAAGCCAGGCCTGGCAAGGTAATTCAACGGCAAGGCCAGGCAAGTCAAGCCAAGGCCAGGTAAGGCAATTCAAAACCAGGCAAAGTCAAGGCCAAGCCAGGCAAAAGAGGGTCTAGCCAGGTAAGGCAAGGCTAGGCAAAGCAAAGCAAAGAAGGAAAGGCCAAGGAAGGCAAGGCAAGGCCAAGCAACGCAACTCAAGGCAAGGCCAGGCCAGGCAAGAGAAGACAAGGCGAAGCAAGGTAAGGCAAGGCCAAGATAGGAAATTCAAGGCCAAATATTGCAAGGCCAGGAAAGAAAATGCAAGGCCAGGCAAGGGATGGAAACGTAAGGCCAGGCAAGGCAAAGCCAGTTAAGGCAAGGCAAGGCCAGGTAAGGCAAGGCTAGGCAAGGAAAAGAGAGGCAAGGCCAAGCAAGGACACGACATGCAAGGTCAGGCAAGGCAATGCCATGCAAGTCAACGCAAGGCCAGGCTAGGCCAGACCAAGCAAGTCAAGGCAAGGCCAGGCAAGGCAAGGCAAGTCCAGGCAAAGCAAGGTCATGCCACGCCAGGCAAGGGAATCCAAGACCCAGCAAGACAAGGCCAGGCCAGGCAAGGCAAAGCCAGGTTATGTAAGGCCACGCCAGGCAAGGCAAAGCATGGCCAGGCAAGGCAAGGCAAGGCAAGGCAAGGCTAGGCAAATCAATGACGTCAAGTTCAGGCAATGTACGGTAGGGCCTGGCAAGGAAAGGCCAGGCAAATCAATTCCAGACTAGGCAAGGGAAGGCCAGGTAAGTCAAAGACAGACAATTCAAATCCAGACATGGCAAGGCCTGGAAAGACAAGGCAAGGCAATGCAAGGCAAGGTAATGCCAGGCAAGGGATGGCAAGGCAAGGCAACTCATTTCAAGGCAAGGGAAGTCGAGGCAAGGCAATGCAAGGCCTGCCAAGACAAGGTCAGTCAAGGCAAAAGAAGGACAGACAAGGCAAATAAATATTAGGGATTGCAGGGCAAGGCCAGTCCAGTCAAGGCAAGGCTAGGCCAGGCAAAGCAAGGCCAGTCAAGGAAAAACAAGGCCAGGCAAGGCGAGTCCTAGTAAAGCAAAGCCAGGCAAGCCAATGCATTGCCAATACAAGCAAGGTAAGGCAAGGAAAGGCCATTCAATGAAAGGCTGATCAAGGCACGACAAGGCCTGGCAAGGCAAGATAAGGCAAGGCCAGTCGAGACAAGGGAAAGCCAGGTCAAGCATCGAAAAGCCAGGTCAAGCAAAGAAAAGACAGGCAAGGCTAGGCTAGGCCAGGCAAAGCATTGCCAGGCAAGCCAAGGCAAGTCCAGGCAATGGACAGCCAGGCAGTTCAAGGCCAGGCCAGCCAAAGTCAAGCAAGCCAACGCAAGGTCAAGCGAGGCCAGGCCAGACCAGGCAAGTCCAGGCAAGGCAAGGAAAAGCAAGGAAAGGCCAGGCAAGGCAAGGCCACGAAAGACAAGGCAAGGCCATGCAAGCAACGCAAGTCCAGGCAGTCTGGTCTTGCTTTCCTTGGCCGTACCTGGCCAGCTTTGCCTTGCGTTGTCTTGTCTTGCCTTACTTTGCCTGGCCTTTCCTTACATTACCTGGCCTTGCCTTGATTAAACTTGCATTGGCTTGCCTGGCCTTGTCTTACCGGTTCTGGCACGGCCTAGCTTGGCCTGGCCTGATCTTGGTTTGCCTTGCCTTGTGTTGCCAGGCATTGCCTTGCCTGGCCTTGCCCTTCCCTGCCCTTCCTCGCCTTGCCTTATATTGCCTTGCCTTACCTTCATTTTCTTGCCTTGTCTTGCCTTGCTTCACCTTGCTTTGCATTTCCTAGGCCTGGCCTTACCTTGCTTTTGCTGGCCTGGCATTTCCTTGCTTAGCCTGGCCTAGCCTGGCTTGGCTCGACTTGCCTCGCCTGGCCTGGCCTTGTCTGACCTTGACTGGCCTTGTTTGCCATGCATATCCTTCCCTGACCTTACGTCGCTTTGCCTCGCATTTCCTGGGCTCGTCTGGACTTGCCTACCATTGCCTTGCCTTTCCTGGCCTTTCCTGGTCTTGTATCGCCTTGCCTGGCGTTACCTGGTGTTGCCTCACCTATCCTGTCTTTGCCTCGCCTTGCCTGTTCTTGCCTCGCCTTACCTCGCATCACTTCGCCTTGCCTCGCCTTGCATGATCTTGCCTCGCCTTGCCTGGCCTTGCCTGGATTTGCTCCGCCTCGCCTTGCCTCGACTCGCCTTGCCTCGCTTGGTTTCGCCTCGCCTGGCTTCGCCTTGACACGACTTGCCTCGCCCTGACTGGCCTTGCCTGGCCTTGATTGCCATGCATGGCCTTCCTTAGCCTTACCTCGCTTTGCCTCGCATTGCCTCGTCTCGTCTGGCCTTGCATGGACTTGCCTACCATTGCCTGTCCTTTCCTGGACTTGCCTCACCTAGCCTGTTTTGCCACGCCTTGCCTGTCCTTGCCTCGCCTTGAATGGCCTTGCTTCGCCTTGCCTGGCCTAGCCACACCTTGCAAAGCCTTGCTTAGATTTGCCTGTTCTTGAATGGCCTTGCCTCGCCTTTCCTGGCCATATGTGGCCTTCCTGACCTTCGTGTACTTGCCTGGAATTGCCTCGAATATCCACGCCTTCCTCGCCTTGCCTAGTCTTGCGTGACATTCCCTGGCTTTGCCTAGATCATCCTGGACTTCATTTTTTTGACTCGCCTTGCATCGACTTACCTGACTTTGACTCGCCTCTCCTGGTCTTGCCCCGCCTTCCCTGCCTTGCCTGGCCTTGCCTCTATTTGCCTCTCTTTCCTGGACTTGCCTGGCCTTGTCTCGCTATTCCTGGCCTTGCTTCGCCATGCATGGCCTTCCCTGGCCTTACTGCGTTTTACCTCGCATTGCCTGGGATCGACTTGTCTTGCCTAGCCTTGAGTACAATTGCCTGGCCTTTCCTGGCCTTGCCTCGTCTTGCCTGGCCTTGTCCCCCTTGCCTGGAATTGTCTCACCTATCTTATATTTACCTCGCCTTGCCTGACCTTGCCTTGCCTGGCCTAATCTGGCATGGCGTGTCCTTGCCTCGCCTTTACTGACCTTGCCTGGTTTACTCCGCCTTGCGTCGTCTTACCTGGCTTTGCCTCGCCTGGCTTCGCCTTGCCTCGCTTTGCCTTGCATTTCCTTGCCTCTATTTGCCTCTGCTTTTCTGGACTTGCCTGGCCTTGCCTCGCCTTGCCTTCTTTGGCATTGCCTGGACTTGACCGCCATTCCTGGACTTCCCCGGCCTTACCTCACTTTGCCTGGCCTTTTCTGGAAATGCCTCGCATGGCCTCGGTTTGCCTAGCCTTGCTTCACCCTGCCTGGCCTTCCATGGCCTTACCTCGCCTTGGGTGGCCTTGCCTCACCTTGCGTGGCCTTGCCTTGCCTGGTCTTGCCTCGCCTTGCCTGGCCTTGTCTGAACTTCCTGGCCTTCTTTGCCTTGCCTCGCAGTGTCTGGCACTGTCTCGACTTACCTCGCCTTGCCTCGAATATTCACGCCTCGCCTGGCATAGCCTGGCCTTGCATGACATATCTTCGCCTTGCCTGGCCTAATCTGGCCTTGCATTGACCATTGCCATGCCTGGCCTTCCCTGGCGTTACCTCGCTTTGCCTCGACATTCGAAGTCTCGCCTAGTCTTTCCTGGCCTTGCCTGGCTTAGCCTGGCCTTGCCTGTCCTACAATCAACTTGCCTCGCCTTACATAACCTAACCTGTATTTGCCATGCCTTGCCTCGCCTCGCCTCGCCTCGGCTGGAGTCGCTTTGCCTCTCATTCTCTGGCCTTGCCTCGCCTAGCCTGTTCTTGCCTCGCCTTGTCTGGCCTTCCTCTCCTTCTATCGCCTTAATTCGCCATACTTGGCCATGCCTTGCCTTGCCTGGACTTGCCTGGCCTTGACTCGCCTTGACTCGCCTTGCGTGTCCTTGCATCGCCTTGCCTGACCCCTTCTGGACTTTCCTACGCTTTGCCTGGACTTGTCTGGCCCTGGCTGGCCTTGCCTCACCTTGTCTTGCCTTGTCTTGCCTTTCCTGGCCCTTCCTGGCCTTGCCTGGCCTAGTTTCGCCTTTACTGAATTTCCTGGCCTTGCCTGGCCTTACTTTCTTCCTGGCATTGTCTCTCCTTTCCTGGCCTTGCCATGCCTTGATTTGCCATGACTGGCCTTGCCTGGTCTCTCTTCTTGCCTGGCTTACCTCTCCTTGCCTTTACTTGCCTCGCATTGCTTCGACTTGTCTAGCCTTGCCTGGCTTTTACTCATCTAGCCTGTATATGCCACGCCTTGCCTGACCTTGCCTCGCTTTGGGCGAGGAAAGGCCAGGAAAGGCTAGGAAGGGCGATTCAAGGCGAGGCAGGGCGAGGCAGAGCGCGGCAGAGCGATACAAGGTGAGGGGAAAGCGAGGCTATGCAAGGCATAGCCAGGGTAGGCCAGGTTAGGCGACGCAAGGCCAGACAAGGCGAGACAAATCCAGGCAATGCGAGGCAAGGCCAGGCAAGTCCAGGCAAAGGCAGGCCTTGCCTCGACTTGATCTCCTTGTCGCCTTGCTTCGCTTGGTTTCGTCTAGCTTCACCTGGCTTCACTTGGATTCGCCCGGTCTCACCTAGCCTCGCCTTGACTCGCCATACCTCGCCTTGCCTCGACTTGCCTAGATTTGCCTCGACTGGCTTCGCCTTGCCTCGCCTTGCCCTGCCCTGCCTCGCATTGCCTCGTCATGTCTCGCCTTGCATCTCCTTGTCTCGCCTGCATGGCCTTGTCTGGCCTTGCCTCGATTTGTATGTCTTTGCCTCGCCTTGCCTCGCATTGTCTCGCCTTGAATCGCCTTGCCTCGCCTTGCCTTGCCTCGCCTTGCCTCGCCCTGCCTCGCCTTGTCTAGCCTTTCATCGCCATGCTTCGATTTGTCTCGCCTTGCCTCAAAATGACTCACCTTATATCGCATTGTTTCATCTTCCCTCGACTTTCCTCGCATTGCCTCGCCTTGCCTAGGCTTGACTCGACTGGAACGGCCTCGCTTTGATCGAATGGCCTCGCCTGGTCACACCTGACCTCGCCTTGCCTCGCCTTGAATCTCCACGACTTGCCTGGTCTTGACTCGCCTGGAATGGCTTCGCCTTGCTCGCCTGGCCTCGCCTGGCCTAGCCTGACCTCGCCTGGCCTCACCTGGATTCGCCTTGCCACGCCATACCTCGCCTTGACACAACATGCCTCTCCTTGCCTCGCCATGCCTCACCCTGCCCCGCCTTTCCTCGCCTTGCATCTTCTTGCCTCGCCTTGCATGACCTTGTCTGACTTGCCTTGCCAAGACGTGACTCGCTCTGCTTGCCTAACCTCGCCTTGTTTCGCCTTGCCTCGCATTGTCTCGCCTTGAATCGCCTTGCCTCGCCTTGCCTTGCCCAGCCATGACTCGCCTTGCTCGCCTTGTCTCGCCTTGCTTCCCTTGGCTTCGCCTGCCTACACCTGGCATCGCCCGGCCTCGCCTTGCCTCGCGTTGACTCGCCAAACTTCGTCATGCCTCCACTTGCTTAGCCTTGCCTCGCCTCGCTTTGCCTCGCCTTGCCTTAGCCCTACCTCGCCATGCTTCTTCTTGCCTCGAACTGCCTCGCCTTGCCACACCTTGCCTCGACTCGCCTTGCCTGTTCTTGCCTCGCATTGCATTCCTTGCTTCGCCTTGTTTCGCCTGGCTAAACCTGGCAACGCCTGTCGTCTCCTGGCATCGCCTGTCTTCTCCTGGCATATTCTGGCCTCACGTGGAATCGCCCGGTCTCGCCTTGCCTAGCCTCGACTCGCCTCGTATAGCCTGGACTCGCCTCACCTGAATTGGCCTCGCCGTGCATCTCCTTGTCTCGCCATGCATGGCCTTGTATGGCCTTGCCTCGCTTTGTATGACTTTGCCTCGTCTTGCCATGGCAAGACTTGACTAGTTTTGCTCGACTTGCATCGCCTTGCGTCGCCTTGGCTCGCCTTGCCTCGCCTTGCTGGCCTTGGCTCGCCTTACTCGCCTTGCCTCGCCTTGCTTCGCCTGGCTTCACCTGGCCTCGCTCGGCATCGCCTAGAATCGCCTTGACTCGTTATAACTCGCCTTGCCTCGATATGCCTAGCCTTGCTTCGCCTTGCCTCTCCTTACCTCGCCTTGCTTCGTCTTGTCTCGCCTTGCCTCGCCTGACCTAGCCTTGCCTCGCCCTGCCTCGCCTTGCCTCGCATTGCCTCGCCATGCCTCACCTTGCCTCGCCTTACATCGCCTTGCCTCGTTTTGAAACGAATTGCATTGCCTGGACTTGACTCGCCTGGAATGACCTCGCTCTGTTCGCCTGGCCTCACCTGTCCTCGCCTTGCCTCGCCTTGACTCGCCAAACCTCATCTTCCCTCGCCTTGCGAAGCCTTGACTCGCTCAGCTTCGCCTTGGCTCGCCTGGCCTCGCCTTGTCTCACCTTGCTCGCCATGTCTCGCCTTGCTCGCCTTCCCTCGCCTTCATTCGCCTAGCTAAACTTGGCCTCGCCTGGCTTCTCCAGCCGTCGCCTATCCTCACCTGGAATCGCCCGTCCTCGCCTTGCCGTGCCTTGACTCTTCTCGATAAGCCTGGACTCGCCCTCACCTGAATTGACCTCGTTGTGTCTGGCCTTGCCTCGACGTTCTCGCCTTGCCACGCCTTGCATGGCCTTGTCTGGCCTTGCCTCGCTTTGTATGTCTTTGCCTCGCCTTGCCTCGCAATGCCTCACCTGGATTTTTCCTCGCCTTACCTTGGCTTTTCTCTCTCTGCTCGCCTTGGCTCGCCTTGCCTCGCCTTGCTGGCCTTGCCTACTCTTGCCCTTCTTGCATCGCCTTGCTTCGCCAGGCTTTACCTGATTTCGCTCGGCCTCCCCTAGCCTCGATTTGACTCGCCTTGCCTCGCCTGACATCACCTGGCATCGCCTTGCCTCGCCTGGCCTCGCCTTGCCTCGCCTGGCCTCGCCTTGCCTCTCCATACCTCGCCTTGCTTCGCCTTGTCTCGCCTTGCCTCGTCTGGATTGCCTCGCCTTGCCAAGCCTTGACTCGCTCTGCTCGCCTTGCTTCGCCTTGCCTCGCCTTTCCTCGCCTTGCTTCGCCTGATTTCACTTGACCTCGTCCGGCATCACCTAGCCTCACCTTGTCTCGCCATACCTCGACATGCCTAGATTTGCCTCGACTGGCTTCTCCTTGCCTCGCCGTAACTCGCCTTACCTCGCCATTCTTCGCCTTGCCTCTCCTTGCCTCGCCATGCCTCGCCCTGTCTCGCCTTGCCTCGCCATGCCTCACCTTTCCTCGCCTTGTCTCGATTTGCATCTTTTTGCCTCGCCTTGTATGGCCTTGTCTAACCTTGCCTGGCCTCGCCTTGCCAAGCCTTGGCTCGCTCTGCTCACCTTGCCTCGCCTTGCTTCGACTTGCCTCGTGTTGCCTCGCCTTGACTCGCCTCGCCTTGTCACGCCTTGCTCGCCTTGCTCGCCTTGCCTCGTCTTGCTTCGCTTGGCTTCACCTGGTATCGCAAGGCCTCGCCTTGCCTCGACTTCCTTAGCCTTGCCTCGCCTGGCCTCGCCTTGCCTCGAGTTGCCTCACTCTGCTTCGCCTTGTCTCGCCTTTCATCGCCATGCTTCGATTTGTCTCGCCCTGCCTCATCATGCCTCACCTTGTATCGCCTTGTCTGACCTTGCCTGGCCTCGCCTTGCCAAGTCTTGGCTCGCTCTGCTCGCCTTGTTTCTCTCTGCTCGCCTTGTCTCGCTCTGCTCGCCTTGTCTCTCTCTGCTCGCCTTGTCTAGCTCTGCTCGCCTTGTCTCGCTTTGCCTCGCCTTCCCTCGTTTGCCTCGCCTTGCCTCGCCTCGCCTTGTCTCGCCTTGTTCGCCTTGACTCGCCTGGCTTCACCTGGCATCGCTCGGCCTCGGCTTGCCTCGTCTTGAATCGACTTGCTTAGCCTTGCCTCGCCTTGCCTCTCTTTGCCTCGCCTTGCCTCGCCTTGCTTCGCCCTGCCTCGCCTTGCCTCGCCTTACCTCGCCATGCTTCGATTTGTCTCGCCTTGCCTCACCATGCCTCACCTAGCATGGCCTTGTTTCGCCTTGCATCGCCTTTCCTCCAATTGACTCGCCTTGAATCGCCTCGCCTTACCTGGACTTGACTCGCATGGAATGGCCTGGCTTTGCTCGCCTGGCCTCGCTTGGTGACACCTGTCCTCGCCTTGCCTCGCCTTACCTCGCCTTGAATCGCTTTGTATCGCCACGCCTTGACTCGCCTGGAATAAACTCGCCTTGCTAGCTCGGCCTCGCCTGGCTCCGCCTGGCCTCGCCCGGCTTCAAGTGGCCTCGCCTGGCCTTGCCTTTCTTCGCCTGGTCTAGCCTGACCTCGTTTGGCCTCACCTGGTCTCGCCTTGCTTCGACATAATTCGCCTTGCCTCGACTTGCCTTGCCTTGCCACGCCATACCTCGCCTTGATACGCCATGTCTCGCTTCGACTTGCCTGGACTTGCCTCGCCTGAAATGGACTCGCCATGACTCGCCTTGCTCGCCTTGCCTCGACTTGCTCGCCATGCCTCGCCTTGCCTCGCCTTGCCTCGTCTTGCATCGCCTTGTACGTCTTGCCTTGCCTTGCTTCACCTGGCTTCGGCTGGCTTCACCTGGCCTCGCCCGGCTTCGAATGGACTCACATTGCCTGGGCATACCTCGCCTTGCCTCGACTTGCCTAGCCTTGGCTCGCCATGCTACGCTTTGTCTCGGCTTTCCTCAACATTGCCTCGCATGGACCCGCATTGCCTCGGTTTGCCTGCCCTTGCATCGCCTTCCCTCGTCCTACGTCGACTTGCTCCGCTATACCTCGCCTTGGCTCGCCTTAATTGGTCTCGCCTGGCTTCGTCGTGACTCAGCGTGCCTCGCTCTGCCTCGCCATGCCTCGCCTAGCCTCGCCCCGCGATGCCTCGCGCTTCTTCGACTTGCCTCGCCATGCCTCGCCATATCTCGCCCGGCCTTACCTGGACTCGCCTTGCCTCTATTTGCATCGCCTGGCCTCGCCCTGCCTCGACCTGCTTCGCCATGCCCTGCCTTGCCTCGCCTTGCCTACCCTTGCCTCGCCTTCACTCGTCCTGCCTCGCCTTGCTTCGCCATGCCTCGCCTTGCCTTGCCTCGCTCGAATTGCATCGACTTGCCACGCCTTGCCCGCCTGGCCTCGCCTTGTCACGCCTTGCTCTCCTTGCCTCGGCATGAATCGCCACGCCTTGCCTGCCCTGCTTCGCCATGTCTTGCCTTGCCACCCCTTGCCTCGGCTTGCCTACCTTTGCCTCGCCTTTCCTCGTCCTGCCTCGCCTTGTTTTGCCGTGCCTCGCCTTGTTTCTCCTTGCATTGCCTTGCCTTACCTGGCCACGCCTACCCTCACCTGGCCTCGCCTTGCCACGCCATACCTCGCCTTGCCTCGCGTTGCATTGCATCGCCTCGCCTCGAATTGTCTCGCCTTCCCTTTTGCCTCGCCTTCCCTCGCCCCGCCTTCCCTCGCCTCGCCTTCCCTCGCCCCGCCTTCCCTCGCCTCGCCTTCCCTCGCCCCGCCTTCCCTCGCCTCGCCTTCCCTCGCCCCGCCTTCCCTCGCCTCGCCTTCCCTCGCCCCGCCTTCCCTCGCCTCGCCTTCCCTCGCCCCGCCTTCCCTCGCCTCGCCTTCCCTCGCCCCGCCTTCCCTCGCCTCGCCTTCCCTCGCCCCGCCTTCCCTCGCCTCGCCTTCCCTCGCCCCGCCTTCCCTCGCCTCGCCTTCCCTCGCCCCGCCTTCCCTCGCCTCGCCTTCCCTCGCCCCGCCTTCCCTCGCCTCGCCTTCCCTCGCCCCGCCTTCCCTCGCCTCGCCTTCCCTCGCCCCGCCTTCCCTCGCCTCGCCTTCCCTCGCCCCGCCTTCCCTCGCCTCGCCTTCCCTCGCCCCGCCTTCCCTCGCCTCGCCTTCCCTCGCCCCGCCTTCCCTCGCCTCGCCTTCCCTCGCCCCGCCTTCCCTCGCCTCGCCTTCCCTCGCCCCGCCTTCCCTCGCCTCGCCTTCCCTCGCCCCGCCTTCCCTCGCCTCGCCTTCCCTCGCCCCGCCTTCCCTCGCCTCGCCTTCCCTCGCCCCGCCTTCCCTCGCCTCGCCTTCCCTCGCCCCGCCTTCCCTCGCCTCGCCTTCCCTCGCCCCGCCTTCCCTCGCCTCGCCTTCCCTCGCCCCGCCTTCCCTCGCCTCGCCTTCCCTCGCCCCGCCTTCCCTCGCCTCGCCTTCCCTCGCCCCGCCTTCCCTCGCCTCGCCTTCCCTCGCCCCGCCTTCCCTCGCCTCGCCTTCCCTCGCCCCGCCTTCCCTCGCCTCGCCTTCCCTCGCCCCGCCTTCCCTCGCCTCGCCTTCCCTCGCCCCGCCTTCCCTCGCCTCGCCTTCCCTCGCCCCGCCTTCCCTCGCCTCGCCTTCCCTCGCCCCGCCTTCCCTCGCCTCGCCTTCCCTCGCCCCGCCTTCCCTCGCCTCGCCTTCCCTCGCCCCGCCTTCCCTCGCCTCGCCTTCCCTCGCCCCGCCTTCCCTCGCCTCGCCTTCCCTCGCCCCGCCTTCCCTCGCCTCGCCTTCCCTCGCCCCGCCTTCCCTCGCCTCGCCTTCCCTCGCCCCGCCTTCCCTCGCCTCGCCTTCCCTCGCCCCGCCTTCCCTCGCCTCGCCTTCCCTCGCCCCGCCTTCCCTCGCCTCGCCTTCCCTCGCCCCGCCTTCCCTCGCCTCGCCTTCGCCCTGCCTCGCCTTGCCTTGCCTTGCCTGGCCTTGCCTTACCTGGCCACGCCTACCCTCACCTGGCCTCGCCCTGGCCTCGCCTTTCCACGCCTTGCCTCGCCTTGCCACGCCTTGACTCGCTTTGCTCTCCGGGCCTCGCCAAGCCACGCCTTGTCTCGCCTGGCATCACCTTGCCTCGCCTTACCTGCCTTCGTCTTGCCTTGCCACGCCTTAAATCGATTCGTCACGCCTTGCCTCGCCTTGCCACGCCTTGTCTCGCCTTGACTCGCTAGCCTCGCCTGGCCTGCCCGGCCACGCCTGGCCTCGAATTTGCTTCGCATTGCCTCGCCTTAAATCACCTGGCCTCGCCTTGCCTCGCCTGACATCAACTGGCATCGCCTTGCCTCGTCTTGTCAAGCCTTGCCTTGTCTGGCAGCACCTGGGCTCACCTTCTCTCGCCTTGCTCTTCTTGCATCGCCTTGCCTCGACATGAATTGACTCGAATAGCCTGGCCATGCCTTGCCTGAATTCGCCTCAACTGGCCTCGCCTTGCCTATAATTGCCTCGGTTACCCTCGCCCTGCCTCGCCTTAACTCGAATTCCACTCCTGGCCCCCGCTTGCGTCGCCTTGCCTTGCCTCGCTATGCCTCGCCTGGACACGCCTTGAACCGTCTTGCATCGCCTGGCCTCGCCAGGTCTCACCTGACCTAGCCTTGTATTTCCTTGCAAAACATTGTCTCGTCGTGCCAGCCTTACTTCTTATTGCATCGTCTTGCCTTGCCACGCCTTCCTCGCCTGATATCACATGGAATCGTCTTGCCTCGCCTTGTCTCACTTGGCCTCAAATTTACTCCCCTTGCCTCGCCATTCTTCGACTTGCCTCCATCTGCCTCATTCTGCCTCGAATTGCCTTGAAGTTCCTCGTCTAGCCTTGTTTCGCCTGGATTTCCTAGACTTGACGGTGTCTTGAGATGTTACTTGTCCCAAGTTTTCAGAAGTCAATTGTCCCAAGTCTTTAGAAGTCACTTGTAACAAGTCTTGAAAAGTAACTTCACCCAAGACTTGAGAAGTCACTTGTCCCAAGTCTTGAGAAGACACTTGTCCCAAGTCTTGAGGAATCACTTGTTCCAAGTCTTCAGAAGTCACTTGTCCCATGTCTTGAGAAGTGCGTGTCCCAAGTCTTGAGAAGTCACTTGCCCCAAGTCTTGAGAAGTCAACTGTCCCAAGTCTTGAAAAGTGCGTATCCCAAGTCTTGAGAAGTGCGTGTCCCAAGTCTTCAGAAGTCACTTGTACCAAGTCTTGAGAAGTGCGTGTCCCAAGTCTTGAGAAGTCACTTGTCCAAAGTTTTGAGAAGTCACAGATAGGGATGATCCAGGTCAAATTTAGAACAAAATTTTTTTTCTAAAAATCAAAAAAAACGCTGCAAAAGATCTGAAATGCGCACAAAACCAATAATTTTCTGAAAATTCGAAAGAAAATTAAAAGTTAAAAATTCTCAAATATTCTTAGTTTTGTGCGCGTTTTCGACAATTTCCAACAAGTTTCGATTTTTCGAAAATTTTCGGAAAAATTGAAATTTCTCAAGCTTTTGAAGCTTTTAAAAAATTGTCGAAATTTTGAAAAAATTAAAAATGGCTGCAAATAGCGTGAAACGCAAAGAAAACTACAAATTTTCGACAAACATTTTGAATTCATAATTTTTCAAAAACTTTTGGTTTAGTGCGCCTTTTGGACGATGTTCTACGTTTTTCGATTTTTCGAAAATTTTTATATTTTTGTCAAAAGTTTCTCCACAATATCCAGGCCAGGACCGGTCTTTGCACGACCCGATCAGTGCCGATCCCTATCTCCGTCGGACGCGGTGTGTAACGGACTCGCTCTCTGCAAGATACGTTCTCTGTATCACCCGATATATGCCAGGCCGTCTGAGCAAAGACCTGGTTTAGCAGAGTCACTTGTCCCAAGTCTTGAGA
>NW_019059866.1:276559-289959 GCF_000696155.1 Zootermopsis nevadensis | reverse complement strand
CTGGGACACTGCTCCGGAGTCCTGGAACAAGGCGAACACCTCCTGTCAGCTTCATTGCAACGCCCGTGGGGCATGACGAGTGCGAGAAAATACATATTCTAAGGAATTACAGTCCCTTGAAAAACACAGGTGTTACCTCACAGTCCTCCTCAGGAGAGACCACGCCCCCACACGTCGTGTGGGAAATAACTTGTATCTACTGACTAATTAACCAACTCCACCGAATCCGAGACGTTCTCTAGGAGCTGATGAGTATTAGCTTAGCCGGCCACGAAATTTCCCGTCTTTACTGAAACACGAATGTTCATTACAGCGTTCGCGAGGGCACCCCACCGGAAATTCCCCGAGCCACACACAACCTCTCTATTCCTTAAGATTCAAGCTACTACCGTCCTCCCATCTACGCCTAGGTCTTCCAGGCGTTTTCCCCTTCTTGGCTTCAGACTAAAATTCTGCGTACATTTCTCACATCCCCTCCCCATCCCAACTCTCTGGAAGTATATAACGGGCAATAAGCTGAATAACGGCCTCCCAGACCTTCTTATTACAGTCACTATTAAGTATTATTTGCTCTGTATATTTGTCCATCTCTATACGACGTAACATTAAAGTCTGCATAAGCCAGGTTCTGAAAACCAAATTACAAAATGCATGGACAGTGTAACAATCTCGACTTGCTAGCTCTGTTAGTGCCTCCAGATCCACAGTTCGTCAACGCGGACTGCGAACTCCACGGAGGAGAGAGGCCTTCTCAAGAAGCGAACACTACGCTCAGTTAGCGAAGCAATTCCGTAGGTTCGTGACAACGTCCAGAACAATCCAATCTACACCTTCAAACCCCGAACCGTTTTAATATTATCTAACCATCTACGCCCAGGTCGAGTGGTCTCCTTCCTGCAGGCTTCATTCCAAACTCAACTGCCGGCTTTACTCTACATTGCAAGCGGCTGATGGACAGTCCCAATCTTTCTCGTGTGATCAGGTCATCGGTCATCATATCAACCCCAATACTTTCGTCTGCGTGTGGATCTAACCTTGACAGAAAACGTCGGATACAATCCTGCTTGTAGCTGATTCACGTAATATTCATCGATTATGATGCAGCCAGTTTTATCGGCCTTCCTATAATTAGGTACAAAACAGATTTCTTGAGCTGCTTAGGAAGTTATTCCTCATTCCAAGCAATTAGCAAGTTTGCGCCTCTCAGAACGAAATACGTGACCTTCTGCTTGGATCAATATTATCGAAATTTGATCAGTGCTTGATGAGATTCGTACGTCGGCGTCTGAAAAGCAATCTGGACCTCAGACTAGCTACGCTGGGATACTAATGGCTCAGATCTATGTCCCCTTCGATCACCCCAAAAGCCTTAAAATTTATGGCAAAAGTGTAGTAAGCAACGTTGCTTCGACCCAAAACATTTTCAGCTACTTGCACAGATTTTAACTGCATTTGGAATGTTTCGACAATTTTAGCAAATTTCGCTGCAGACGCCTTAAGAAACTGAAGAAGGCTGTGCGCCCGGAACGTAAAGTGTTTCAGATGGTCGCACACTGTTGCAGACCAGCATCTCCGCCTCGTTAAAGTGTACAAAGCAGCGCACCATCTCGCAGTGCACGGAAATTAGACAAATGTTTACTTTTCTTATCAGTATTTCGTGCCTGAGTGCTTATCATCACATATGCACCGTTAAATATCACAGGAAGGAAAAAATCCCTGAACCGAAGAACATCCTCTTTGCGGTGTAATTTATTTGTCAGGACTTATCGATCGACGTGCGTTGTTTCGTTGTCTCTTATTGTAGCAACACTGCCACCGAGTATAAACTCATTTGCAGTTAATAATAACTAACTAACTAACTAAATGGCTTACCGAACCCGAAGGTTCATCACCGAATTAACCAAAGCCCTGTCCTGGGCCAACGAAATCCAGTCTCCTTCAACTCCTATCTCCCATAGATCCCGCCTGAGATTATCCTCCCATCTACGTCTAGGTCTACCCAGCGGTCTCTTCCCCTCAGGCTTGTTCCCGCCTTCGTCATTGTGCAGTTTTCTCCACGCCCCATCGTCTTCCCTCTTAGGCCCAAATATCCTCCTCAACCCCCGATTCTCAAACACCTGCAATCTGTGTTCCTCCCTCTGAGTGAGAGACCATGTTTCGCACCCATACAAAACAACAGGCAAGATTATTGTTTTGTACACTTTAATTTTCAGGTTCTTAGAAATCAGACGGGAAGACAAAATATTTTGGACTGAGAAGTAGCAAGCATTTCCGGAATTTAATCTCCTCCTAACTTCCTCACGAGTGTCATTTTGATTTGTTATTGTTGTTCCCAAATATTTGAACTTTGTAACCCTTTTAAAGGACTTATTAGCCACCCTAAGACGATTCTGCCCGCCTGTCTTCTGACGACGAGATACTAACATGTACTTAGTTAGTTAGTTAATATATTCCTTTGCGTGCTCTTGTCTGCTGCTACTGCAACGAGGCAGAAAATGATAGGCTCAGGAAAGAAGGCGAACCCGCTGACTGTTCACACCCAC
Source organism: Zootermopsis nevadensis (assembly GCF_000696155.1). The sequence goes on along the minus strand of NW_019059866.1, from coordinate 287,416 downwards.
ACAAACCTACGTTGGTTCGTTATCATCGTCCCCTGGACACGATAACAGAGAACACCACGGCGCAAAACGTCAGAGGTTTTGTAGATAACTGGACAGGTTCGGACAAGTTCGCAGAGGTTGGACCACTTTCGGCAACAGGTTCGGATTCTTTCTCTTTCGACAGATCTGGACGGGTCTACGTAGGTTGGGAAAGGTTACGACGTGCAATGACGTCACAATTCTACCTCGCGACGCCGGCATCCGTCACGTTATTACTACCGAGCGTCGGAACTTAAAAAGCATTATTCTGGAATAACCGTATACAAAAATTCAGAAAAATCCGAAAAGACAATATCACATCGTGTGCCAAAGCGTATCACAGCGGTACGGGGTGTACCGAGATTCAGAACTCAAGAGAGATGTTTTTCTTAGTTTCACGCGGTATAATTTCCAAAATTAATTCCAACTGGAAGGTTCTCCACCGACACAGCCAGGCTAGAATGGAGGCGATATAACCACGCCACACAGAGGCGATGTTTCATTTTTAATTGTCCGAAGCAAAACCGCTCAGTCAGCGGATTCAATGGACAGCGACAATCCAATTAGCAGTCAGCTGAGATCAGCAAACAGAGGCTGAGCTTGGACCAATCTCAGCGGGCTGACGCCGACAGCCTCTGGAGGACGAGAGGGGCGTTCGGTGACAGACAGGGGTGAGCATGTGACTGACAGGCGGTCATCGAAGTTGCTGCTGGGACGCCAGAGCAAGACCGTTCAATTTCTTTCCGGAGTTCTTGAGGTGTCGTTAGCGCGTGATCGACTGCCACTATCTTCCGGGTGGTTCTGGAGGAACTCACGCTTTTCTCATCGGACCCGACAGCGAAGCCGCCATCGATATTTCAGTGAAATATCGACTGTAGTATTCGATAGCCTTCTCGCAGCCATGAAGAGCGCGTTCTTCTCGAACCTGGCTCCAATTAAGACAGCGTCCTCCACGAAGCCACAAGGAATCTCCCCCCAACAGTCACAGATCTCTCTTCACTATTCCGTGATTAACGACGCATCGGATTGTCGGGCTTTCAGATGTAAAACGCAGGAGATTAAGGGCTATTAATTCCAATCGAAAATTTCCTCTTGTTTTCTCACACTGAGATTTGATGTAGATGGCTGCATCTACAAAGTGACGGTGAAATATATTTTTAAGTCTGTCACGTCTTAAGTCGTTTCTTCAAATAACTTTTCCACAACTCGCAAGCACTGATTCATTAATAAGGAAACTGACAAAGGAGTTTCACGCCCGAGAAAGAATTAAATCCTCCGGACCCACATTTTAAAGTCCGGTGTTCGTCATATCTGATACACACACTACACCGGAAGGAAGTATTTTACAGCGACAACAACTGAACTGTTATTTCACAAACAAGTTTTCAGTTTCATTGCCTGAGAGAGAGAATTCCGTAGAAATTTTAACACAGCGAATCATGACGCACGACTCGCATCTTTGAACGTACGAGATTCATCTGGAGCAAGAATGCGGTCAGGAGATTAATTATTCGCCGTCTTGCATTCCTATACAACGCAGCGAAATAAATTTCTGCATGATAACACCGAGAAGTGGTTACCCCAAACGGCGTCGCATCTCGGCTTCCGCACGTCCGACCGAGAAACCTTCATTTCTCCGCGTTCCAGGGCGTTCGCCTGCAGACTGCGTTGTCGTACAGAAATCAAGAGGCCTCTGGATTGTCGAGCGATCCCTCGGGAACTTGCTATCAAGCGGTAAGTTGACGAATATGAAAGGGTGGCCCATTTTAAGGCACTATTCCTGAACAGACTGAGAAAACCCACGAAACAGGATAGCTGGTTGCCGGCCGAGGCAGTTTTATTTTGACAACGACTGAAATTTTCTTAAACTATTTCTGCAAAATGAAACCTAACCGCTAACTACACCACGAACTGACCGACCGCGATAGCTCAGCCAGTAAAATATGTAGGCGACGGGGGCCTGTCGCCTAAGGAGGCATTGCCAGCCACTCTGGCATCAGGGGACGTAGGATAATGCTCCACGAGAGCATATAATACAGGCCACATTAATTCAATGCGCTTAGAACCAGCTTCCCCGTGACATGTAATCCCTCGCGCGGCTTCTTTCAGTTGTTTACCGCAATGAGAGTCTCGAAACCACGTCAAAGTTGCTTTATACACCTCAGAAATTAGCAATAAGCCCTCGAGACAGCTTTCTGGAGAGCAACGCAATGCATTCGACACACTTCAAAAGACGCGAACATCCGATTTCCAGGTCACCACACACAGAGACACTTCTGAGGCTGTTTCGTTGAAAACTAAATTGCCGTGTGTGTGTGTGTGTTATGACACCCGAAATGCGCGTTAACCCACGTGTCTGACGTCAATGCAGCAGCCAGACCACGCAAAACACACAGAGATTTCTCGACCCTATTAAAAAATATATTTAACGGCTACAACAGACCACAACGAAAACATCGTCTTCAAGTCCCTAACCTATAAAAAGTTTAAAAGCGCTGGGTACAGAAACAAAGCCTTCATCAGCAAATAACATATTCACCTTCTTCAAGTGACACGAGATTCTTTTCCCTTATCGTCTCCATGACGCAGATTTAAACTAGGAAAACGTCTCTTTGCCTCCGAACGTACGCACCGCGCGAGATGAAACTGCCCCCTGCTGATAGGCAACGAGGAAAGTCGAACGCGGAATCTCGAAGAAACAAATCGCCCTGAAGACAGTTCTGCCACGTCACGCCATTTGCTTGCAATTGCAACTCTGGTCATGAAACTGCCGTCACAACACGTCATCCGTCTGGCACAGAGCGCGTGCGAGGATGGCCGAATGCCAGCGCACATCACAGACAAAGCAGAATTGTACTTGTTTAAAATATTTCTGTTATACATACTTACTCGTATGTCAAACATCTAGTAAAAGGTTCCTTCTTAATCAACAAATTTACTGTGAATTAAGTAAACGAAAGACTATTCTCATAAACAAAGTATTTAATTAATTAAATCTAATTCTCCTTGTGCACGGCATATGTTCCTCTGCATACCGGCGGTCCTGTGCGCGCGCGCGCAACATTGACGTATGTTCAAATTATCCCTAGCGTCGACACTTTTGTTATTAAAAGAAAAAACAGATAATGAAATGCACAATACGACGGAGACTCCAAATGAAGATTCAGATTTAAGTGCTAATTCTGCTTTCGCAAGTGCTGTATAAAGTGGTATATATTGATGAAAGTTACGCTCTGTCTCCGTCGCACTTAAAAAAAGAGAAACGAGTCTCTAAGGCCGTACGAGAAGAGGTTCGGCTGTTAAACGAAGTTATTTGAAATGCGAATCCATCAACTTTGTAAGTAAAAAACGGAAATACTAATAATAAGCACAATGTCTTATTTGTAATGAATTTTCTTGGAAAGGAAATCTTAAAACCATCAAAACTTAATTTCACTGATAAACCTCTCAAATAATTTCAAGAAAGTAATCTTCTTGCTGTTAGTGATAAGGCCCTGCTGCCTTCACATTTCGTGTGCCAGAAGTGAAAATGGCCAACACAGCTGCTAGCAAAAATATTCCAGAGGGAAAAATGTATTTCTTAAGGCAGGTCGCGATGTAAAAAGGTTTCACCCACATCGAGTTGTGCTCATGATTATTATGCCGGATATTATTCACTGTCTTAAGCACATTTCATGTTTTCGACGTTTCGGAACTTGGCTTTATTTCCGCCTCTTACATTTTTTTATTTATTTTTGTGCTAATATTAGTGGTACGCGAACTAGTCCAGTATTCCAAAGGTCCCGGGTTCGAAACAAACTGTCGCCAATAGTAATAAAATAAAACTAACACATCTATCGGCATAACAGCGAGCAATCAACCAGAGAAGTCAACTCCCTAAACGTCCTGTATTCAACGAAACCTCGGACAATAAACAATGCACAACGATTATCTCAAATCTTTAGTGGTTTTTCATACAATTCGGAAATGCAATAAATTACTTTCTTTTTATAAGATGGTAAAGTTGCGCCATATTGTGATATAATAAGTATATATTAAATCTTGCCCGTATAATCACAATTCTTCTTATTAAATATTAAAATATTACAATAATTAACATTTAAAATATTTAAAATATTAAATGATGTTCTTTATCGAAATATTCGATTTACATTTTGCAAAAAAATACAGCAATGCATTGTGGATACACGCGAGCTACAGTGAAGCTGTTAAAATTCACTGTTTCGACAAGGGTAGTGGCTGGATCGCACAAATCGTCCTGCTTTAATTGTGTATGAAGGAGGAAGAAGGCTAATTAATCCACTTGCCAGGTAGCTGAAGGCTATCACAGCGATCCGATGTAATTGAGGGAGTGACGCGCGAAGATTATCTTAGGAAACTGCAGTGACGGACGGAAATGAAGAGTCCGAGGAGCGCATCCTGTCGCACTTTGATAACGTCGAGGTGGGGGGCACCCGACAGCCTCCAGGGCGAACCCGACGCCACGCGTCGCGGCAACTGCTCGCTGGCTGTTCCAACGGAAGTCTGGCGGTTGCCTCGAGTCAACTACGCCTTCTAGGCTGTACCCAAAACGTCTCGCTACTTCGTTCACCCGGTCTGGGCTGGAAAAGACAGTCTCCTTCCGCATTCAAACGAGGCGCCATTCATCTTCGCACGAACACGAAATGAACGCAAAAGCCCACGACGACAACTTTTCTGCCTTAAAAAAATTATATTCAAATCTCGAGATACGACGTGACGTTAATTGGAAATGCAAATAAACGAATATCATAGTAACAAAATGAGACGGCGATTGTGTAGATTTCACATGTTAAAGGGGAGAGGTCAAAGTAATTTCCGATTCCTAAACTTCCTCAACGTAACATAAATTCTCGAAAGTCATTACACAGCTGTAGATAACAAAATATTAATTTAGGATAGCATTAAAGCAACGGTGAAGCCTGAAAAATGGCGAGCTCTTGAATCACGAGCTAACACAATATCATCCGTGACGCGGTATATAAAAGAACAAACCATTTCTCGGTCCTGATTAAGAAATTAATGTAGAAGAAGGAATGTCGCGAGTCTCGGAATTCAAGTTACCAAGACAACGCAAGAGATCAACGCAGGAAGCAACACGACCCTGAGCTAACCTTCGTAATTTGAACAGGTCACGTAGTGGGGTTATTGGCAGGGCAGGGAAATTGAGGAGGCAATGGTGGGGGAAACAAGGAATGCTTACAGAATATTTGTGAGGAAATCTTCTGGAGAACGTGCACTTTTAAGGAGGAGACGAGAACATAATTTTAAGACGAGTATCTGAAGGTAAGTAACAATAATAAACTGCAGAACCGACGTTTCGGGTATTTACTTCCGTAATTATGATTAATTGTCTTAATATTAGTGGCTACATTTGTCATCGAATCTGAAACCGTACCCCAGTACAATCCAGCGTTATCTAGTACGCTACAGACAATTTTTAACTAATGAATGACCTGATATTTGAAGTGAAAAACAGAGTAACACACAGAGAACTCTCTGAGCAGTTCCTATTACAAATGGTTTCTCGTTGTTTTGGGTGGACCAAGTTCAATGTCAGCTTTAATCAGTTAACAAGTGGACCAGTTTCCCTAACATCCACTTCGTCACGTGTCAAAGTGGCTGCTTTGTATGACAGTTTCTAAGGAAACTTCGTAACGCAGTTATTGGTTTCCAATACGTAAGGCACACGTTCGGTTCTTACGAACCTAACTCTGAAGTACCTCATATATAGAAATACTAACAAGCATACTCAATAGAATTATTTACTCATAAATACAGAGCAGTTGAAATGTTGAATAAACTGGCAACATCCTTTGTCTAATGTCTAATAATATTCTCAGACGTAAAATTTAAATCTTTTATTGAAACGGTCACAACTATTATCGTCACACATAACTTGACGTTCCATGCAAGTAAACGTTTCGTGATGTTCATAATCCTTGAATAAAACCATGGAATTTGGATAACATTTACACAATTCCGGCTTCATCAACGCGAGTGGAAGATGAACCCGACAGAACACAGAGCGAGCACCGGCCAAATATTTGCCTCTCGGACAGGAACGAGGCATCTCTCAGTGCCTACCAGATCTGCGTTCACGTCGCTCGTGTGTTACAGATAAAACGCCCGGTCCTTCATTTAAATATTTGATCAGGTTCGTAGGAACTCACGTACCGCATGAATTACAATTAGCAGATGTGTGTAGAGCCTCTAAGTAATCATCTCGAGTGATATGCAAAACAGCTTCGCAGTTCACAGAACACAATCAACAAAATCCCACAAAAGAAAAAAAAACCTTCTTAGACATGACGTACGCCGAGATTCAAAGACAAACCTTCGAGTTATGCCACTGATACGAAGCGTGGAGCATTCTTAACTTAGAGGCTGCCCACTTACCCCATCTAGTGCCTAGGTTACGAATGACTACGAGCTAAAATACCCTCCCCCAAAGCGTCTAAATGGCGTTAAGTGAGACAGCTTTACTTTTTAATGAGGTTCGGTTTTCACGACAGTGTTCTGGGTCCTTACATCGAGAACATCTGTGCAGACAGAGCACTACTACACGGCGCTGGAAATTATAAAACCTGCTCATCGAGATACCTGTTTCGCCTTGCGTCTCTCGAATCACGGACGCAGACCGGGGGGCTACTTGTCAACTAGCCTTGTGCTAATGCGAGCGCCAACTCAGGCGAAAGATTACAAAGATTTGAGGTTTTCACGGCGGTGAGTCTGAAGATGACTGTCTTCTGGGTTGTTGCGCCGTGTAGAAGTTTACCGACGTTTCAGAGGTACTTGCTGCCTTCAACATCAGGGAGATGAATGACTCATCGCCTTGATGACCCCCGTTTTATAAGTCCTCGCAGCATCCATCACTCATCACCCTGATGATGGAGACATCAAGCACCTCGTACGGACTGTACTGTACTAACTTACGAAGTCACTTCATCACTTAACTGTTTCCCCGATGGCAAGGGTTCAGCAAATAGTCATCACAAACGCGCGCAATAACGCGCAAGGACAATCAAGATCACATCTCAGCAGAATATTTCCTTCGTGTCCACGTTTCAGACATAATCCGGTCACAAGATTATAAAAGTAAGTGACGTAAATTGCTCGATTGTTTCATCCTCGTTCGCTACTCACTCGGTCCATGCAGACTGAATGAGCAGCGCGCATAACAGAAGTCGCTGTATTCCTCCTCAGTGATTCATGTCCGAGACACGTGCAAATAGCATCCTCGTCTCCTTGTCATCACACACACTCAATCCTTGTTCATCCCTCAGACTGAAAAATAAAGGTGAAGTGAAATTGTATTTTCGTTTAATTTAATAATGAACACGTAAAAAAGAAATTCAAAACATGAGCAAGGAAGTTGCCAGCTACTTCAACCTTCCAATTAAGAGACAGACCTCTGCGAGTTGAAAATTCCGATAATGCCGTCCGGAAGCAAGAAGTCACGTCGCTTGAAACAGTGGAGACACCTGACGGCTTCTGTTCGAGAAAAATTCCCTCTCACTAAGTCAAGTCACAAACGGCTTATTTAGTTCTGCATAAACTAACATCGAACTGATCTCATGTCAGGAAGATCACATTCGCTGTCTACGAAAAAGTCCAGTCTGTGTCAGAGGGTGGGCCCAGCTCACGTGGCTCTGGAAACACAGACGATCATCCTAACGCGGTGCGCCTCAGACCTTTGGACCACGCAGGGAGAGCGGAGACGACCCTGCCACCCCCACCCCCAACATCCCCTTCGGTACGAAGACCGCGTAATGGAGATGGCTGCTGCTTCTGGGTAGATACGGTAACAATGGCTGCCTTACAATGCAAAGGAATACTCTCCGAATAAACAGTAATTAACTCCGTGAAGCAGCATCTATCTTGGGAAGCTGACAGTCGCTCAGCTTGTTAATAAATCCTGTTCCTCAGCGAGCTTAATCAAGTTCACACCCACATCGTATTTATTTAAGACAAAACTATAATATTATATTTCCATCTACGTCTAGATCTTCCAAGTGATCCCTTTCATTGGAGATATCCCCGCGCGAAGTTTGTGGCCTTTCGTATCATACGAGGGCCAGATTAAACATTTTCTCTTGGGAGTTTCCTCTCTTGAACAGTCGCGCTACTGAGAAAATCATAGATTAATCAGAGCGGATTCTCGTACCTTCCTGTGAAAACTGTGAACAGAACACCACAGCAACACTAAGACACTACACTTGGCGCAAACAGAAACTGCCAAAGAAGTTCTTAATGACGGCGCAGATGAAAGGATACTATTAAAATGAATCTTACAGAAAAAAGGATGGGAGGGTACGGAGTGGATTCATCTGGCTCAGAACAGGTTCAAGTGTAGGGTTGATGTGAACCTCGGGGCGACATATTTACTGAACAGCTGAGCGACTATCAGTTTCTCAAAAGAGGACTCTGTTTCATGGTAATATCTAGGTGTTGACTTCTGTATAAATTCGCAACGCCTTAAAAACTCAGCAATGAAACTAAGCCCATGTTCATCACGCTTCTACGCAGGCACTCTGTCACTGCAAGGTAATTCCAGCCGCATCAAATATTTACAGCAGAAAGATATTCATACTGGGCGTTCACATGTCCTCCTGAATCTTCGGAGAACAAATGGTCGATACGGCATAAAAGTCTTGTTATTATGTCTACCAAATTGCCGTATCGTTCCATAATGGAGTAGTCCGACTGCACGCGCATAACCAAGAAGATTCTAAAAACCTTGCAGAGTCTGATTTCCCCTCCTTTGCGAAAATTACTTAAACTGCATGCGCGGTTTTGAAGTCGGTGCTTTGCAGGACAGGAACACGTTTCATAAAGTGCGTTGTCTCGCATTCTACAGAGTTACGAGCTGCCAGTGGACACAGGATAAAAGTCCGAAGTACATTCAACGGGAGTTCTCGTTGTCCAAATAATCAACAAAGTGCCTACGATCTCACACCTGGCACCATTAGTTCCGCTGGGATGAGACGACTTAAATGAAATGCCACGGGACAACTCGGAGAACTCCTAGAAGGACGCAAGGAGCTTCAAGAAACTCACTCAGATGACGTCACTACGGCAGCGCAGAGATTCATTGCACGTAGAAATAGCACAAACTTGAGACCGCCTTCACCATAAATTGCGAAGAAACTTGCCTGAGCAGAGTTCAAGCAAGAAGCATTGCGGCTTTTGGGCTGAAAGGCGCTCAAACTATGCTTCATCCATAATTACAACTCAACAGTTTTATCATCTACACGTTCAGGCACGTGTGTAGCCGGCTTTAAAGTGTCCTCGACGCACCTGTCCGACAACCAATTTCAGTAATTCAGATTTCCGTTTGATATTTATTCGAGCGAGCGGTGTTAAAAAAAATTCGGTTTGCTGTCGTCGTGGTCCCATGTGGGTAAGATTCTGTCGAATAATAATTAAATAGTAATAAATCACACTTAAGAAACCCGCAAAATACATGAAATGAAAATCCAAAAATAGCTTTGAAAATCGCGCGCGCGTTTGTACGTCGTGAATGAGATTCGGGGGACCGCACGGACTTGTGGGTGAACGTGATGCTGAAGGAACGAATCAAGTATCAAAGACGATACACGAAGGAACAGTCGCCTCTGCTGTTTCATAAACGAAATGTGCTCCTTCCCAACCCCCACCCCCTCCGGTACACCGTAGTAATTCCTTGCAGAAAGAGACCCCAGGCAATTCATTACTGCGATGTTGGCCGGATTCCGAGGCACTCTGAGCTACATAAATTGGAAGCAGAAGCTCCGCGCAATGCAACAGCGGCTCATGTACCGAGAAAATATGTTATGGTCGTGACAGAACTACGAGGGGATGAAACAGCATCTCCCGACGGACGCCACCTGAGATCGTAAAAAGCGAGCGGTATAAATGGTTTGTGGTACGTTAAAAGTTCGTTCAGACTAAGAACACGTCCAAAAACACGCGGTTTACTACTGAAATGAAAAGGCCGTATCTCGAGAGACGCCGCAAACATTTTCGTTGTGGGCCTTGAAGAATTCTTTTGTTTTAAGTGAACAGCTGAATGCTCTGAAATAATCACATTCGGAGGTGCAGAAATTAAATTATCCGCAGTCTCTCTTCGAGTCAAGGTCACCCTTGTTGCTAGGCCGCTGCTCAACCAAGCTGCGCAGAAGCAACATGGTGCACTGACGAGCGTTGTCGAACATTACTTCGCGTCGAGACATTTAGCAACGCGCGTGCCGACAGGGGAGTGCGGAAAAAAAGATGGCAGTATGATGTTGGGACGCTCATCGAGCGATCAAACAGCTGAAATTTGGGCCGTGCCGATTCAAAACAGTGCATCAGCTACAACAACAGGACTCGGCCGTAAGAATTCAGGTTCGCCAGTGGCTTCGTCGATCTGCGCGTGAATGGATTCATGTGCAGTTTTTAAGGTCGCGCTCTAAATGGAGCCCTCTGTATATAATTCACACAGTGCACAGTACACGCGGCTGTTTTAAATGGAACATGCCGTATAATGTATTATCACGGTCTAACAAAAAGCCACTAAAAATTAAAATAAAAAAATTATGCAGAATTTTAACTGGAAATCGTGAAGATGCTCGCAGGCTACGTCTGTGGACACGCTACAGATCGATTGTCGGAAGAGGCCACCCGCCTGACCTCTCCCTAAGGACACAGCCGCACCCGGACAGGGAGAGAAGAACAAAATACAGGGGTACTAATTCCAAAATCCAAACCTGGATATCTTATTTTACTTAAATTCCTTTGCACACATATCAAAGACGTGCCATGATAATCATATTCTTGCCGTTTCATCACAGCAAAGGC
>NW_019059866.1:232688-264703 GCF_000696155.1 Zootermopsis nevadensis | reverse complement strand
TGGATTGGTCGATAACATGAAGGAACGGCGAGCGAGCACTTTGTTGTGCCTTGCATCGGATAAATGGGGCGACTGCGACGTATTCATCACACACGACGTTTAGGCAGCTGACTGAAGTGATTTCAGGTCATTTCACCGATATCCACCTTCACAGTGGCCGTGCGGTCTGAGGCGTGGGCCTTGTGCCGCTTGGGTTCGAATCCCACTCAAGCCATGGATGTTTGTGCTGTCCTGTGTACAGGTAGAGGCCTTGCGACAGGCCGATCCCTCATCCAGGGAGTCCTACCGAATGTCTATAGATCAAAGCCAACGAAAAGTTGGGAGCTGAAGTGCTCAGGCACTTGAAGAACGAGTCCTACACAATAAAATAAAAATACTGATATTCTGATATTTTTGTCACAGTAATTTCGACCGAACCCCCCAATTTTAATATCGGGGTGCCCCCCCTCAGAGGGAGTAATGGAGGGGGAGAATTCCATTCCTTATATTTGTTACCTGAAGTCGACATGGATGTGCTGTGTGAACAAAGTCCGATCGACATCACTGGCGTACAATAAAGCAACACGCGTACGCCTGAAGAAAATCTTGCAGACAAACATCTTTCTTTTTCCCATTTCACACTGACTGTTTCATACAACCTCTGCATATGATGTGACACATTTAAATGACCAACAACAGAAAAACCAAATATCAGTCCGAGGGACGCATCGATCTCACATAATATCGACCCCTCCCTCCACTTAAAGAACCCGAGATCCAAACTCACTCACCTGGTCGATCGATTAGCGTTACTCGATCCCAGGGTCATTCGGCTCATTAGACGAGACCGCCTCTATATTTAGGTGCAGGCGAACGCAGGCAGAAACGATAATATCTGGACCGCGTGAAAAATGCCTCTCCACCACCGCCGAAACAGCTGAGGGCCACGGGTGACGTGTTCTGGCGCCCAGCGTCTTCGGGTGAACGGTAATTAAGTTTACTTTTATTTACACTTGTGCGTTCTCATCGCGCTTAAGATATTAATTTCCTTACAGCTATTTTAAAATTTGTTAGCCGATCAACATCAGCCGGAAGACAATAAAATCCTCAGCGAATGCGACCAATGAATTTACTTACGGTTCCATTAGGAAGAATAAATAAGCAGTCGTCGTCATCTGTTAATTGAAATTGAAGGCCGAGGCGTGCATTTTTAATCGCCTCGCGGGTACCGTGAGCGTCGAGGCACAGAGCCCGTCCCGTCCTTGCCCTGCGACTCAAAATTCTGAGACAATGAACAGAATTCGCAGCCAATTAATTAAAGGTCGCAGCTCGTCTCAGGTTTCATGTCAGAATTTAATTTTATATGTGCAAGAATTTCTCGCCACTGCTCACAGATACATTAAACAAGATAGGAAATACACGCACAGCGCAATAATTCTATCCCTTCAACGATGCCAGCAGCAACCAACGATATTAATTTCCCTTCAGATGAAAGGAACACGATCTGGACAAACCGATTTCAATTGATTAGTTGCATGAAAGTGGGACTTAAAATCGGAGGGTGCAAGGAAGAGCGAATTAAAGTTGTTTTAATTTCATAACTGATGTGGAGAATTGTAATTTCTTACGCTGGTCCAAGTTAAGATTCAAAGGGCTCAGCTATGTGCTCGTAAAATTCTGTAATGCGGCACTGAATTTAACAACGCGAGGTAATTCTCAACAGGCGCTCAGCAGGACCGAGAAATTAAGTGTAATTTACTTAACGCGCGACGGAGAAAACTGTCTGGCTCCCAAATTCTTTCTTCCGGGAAAAGAGTTCGGAGCACCAACCGGAAGTCAGACTGAGAGGGCACTAGACGGGAATCGAACTCCGGCAGTCCGGCCTGTAACCAGTTACGCTCTGCTCTATCGACTGAGCTGATAAGAATCATTTATTGAATCTATTTTCATTCCTGATTTCAAAAGCGGAAACTCTACACGAAGCAGACGGTGAGTGCCGAAGGGTAAGAACCAGGGCGTGATTTCGGATAGAAGATAACGTTCACGTTATCAGGAGTATTCGTATCTTTATAATAGCGATGACGCTAACGGAACGCGTACGTGTTTTCATTAGCAGATATGAAAATAACTCAGTAGAGTACAAAACAAACAGAATCACCCACAGAAAAGCAGAAAAATCATATTACAAATCACGACAGTCGCGAAGCAGTCAACAGGCGACTCGCCTATGGTGGGCCGGTCGCAGTGCGTAATTTCTAGATTGAATTTCCCTAGAAAGACACGACCAGTTGTCACTTATTTCCGCTCAATCCCTTATCAACCTATTCCTCCCTTCACCTGTTTCTCTTTTGTTTGAGTCCTTCCGTTCTGACGCCTGCAGAGAGCGGCGCTGTGTTTCCTCAACGTAATCTCTGCCTGTCACAAGTTGTTCCGACTTCATTTACCAAGGACGTCGAGTCGTGTCTTCCTCCTTGTTCCACGACTTGCCTGCCGCCTCGGTTCGTCAGTGTGGACCGCCGAAACAACCGATGGCCAATAGTTCCTGACTTTAAAACCATGGACATCGGCCAGTTCCGATCTCGGCTATCCTAAGAGACTAGTGATTTTACTCAGACTCTCCGGGACAGTGTTTTGAAACAGGTCACCCAAACTCAGTCGCCATTCATGAATCATTTTCCAACTTCGGGACAGCCATTAAATAACAAAAGGATCAATCAGAGCCTCCATGTCACGTATTCACGTCCCATTCGACGTGTCATGGCGTCTGATTGACGCAGCGTCACCCAGACACTGGTTAGTGACGCCGTAGACCTGTTGATTTGGCTTCCCCCCCCCCCCCCCCAAAGCCTCTTCACCTCGCTGAGACATATTTTAGGACAGCATTATGGAACCAACTGTCCAGAACCAGCACACTTTCGTCGGCCGGAGTTTGTAGACTTTCTATTACAGAACGTGGAGAAATCGAAAAACGAAAATACCTCTACGACTTGTAAATTATTTCCGTGACACTGAACCCACTTAAAACACACACGAAACGGTGAACCCTAGAACGAGGCATGAACGCGCCTCCCCATAAAGATAACTTTATTTTTCCTGGGCGCATCTGCGAATACGTTTTCCTCTCCAGATCATGAATTTTTATCGCAGGTCACCTTTAACCTGTTTATCCCTATAAGAGAACAAAGGCAGGCTGCTTTTAAATCGATAAATCGAACAATTCATTTGCTTTAAACAGAATTCAGCACCCAACACAAAGGCAAGGTGTAATCTAATTACTTCATGCACACAGCCGCATTTGGTGCAGTAAAGACACACAGACCACAACGCTCTTCTGGCTTCCTAAGTAACACCATAGCGACCGGCTATGGGCTGGACGACTGGGGTTCGATCCCCGACGGGGGCAGAGGATTTTTCCTCTAGCCTCTGAGTCCAGGCCGGCTCTGAGGCCCATTCAGTGAGTACTCGAGTCCTTTCCTGGGGGTAAAACGCGGCCGGGGCGTGACGCTGACCACTGACCCCCATCTAGTGCAGAGGTCAAGGAAGGGAGGAGCTATACCTCCTCTCCCCCCAAGCGCCTGCGGGAGGTAAGAAGTGCGATCCACCGAGGCTTGCTAACACGCTTGGGGGACATGTTTATTTACTCTGCCGCGCGGGTTGTGGCGATGGGAGATACCGTCAGCTGTTCTCCCAATTGAAGACATTTTCCCTTCCGCCTTCTTTCTACAGTTTTACTTCTCTTAATATATTTCTCTTTCTTGCTTTGAAACAGGGAACACGAAAATGCTCATTTGACGGAGCTCCATTACCCATTAGTGTATGAAGGGCGTGGAGGTACAGTCCGGCGCGTTCGTTAACTTCGGCACCAGACGGAGGTGAGTGACCAGTCTGAATGCAGCAACGATGGAATGAATCGATCGAGATTATCCTCGATAATGATGCACTTTCGATGCGGGCTGAAGGCACGCCATCAACGTAGAGACCCGGAAGAATATAATGAAGGGAGAAATACAAAGAAAGACAACGATAAACGAGAGGAGCTACAGTGCACGAAGCATACTTAAGTTACATTTTAAGCCCTCTTAACAGAACAAGTGGCTGATGGACGTTCAGTGTCGTATTTCGCGGTCGGCTCGGTACATCTCGCAGGGTCGAATTCTGCGCCCGAAATCGCGACGACTGCCCAATTCTTCTTATTCGTCTTCTTCCATCAGCCGAATGCCTCGTACACGCCAGCCATCAAATCACTCAATTCAACGCCGAAGAAAGCATCAACGTAACCTGTAAGTTAGTTCAGCCGCCAGTTCCTTGGAGCGAGACGCGGTCGGCCACAGCTGAACTCTGACCTCAACAGACACTCAACAACATAGAACAAGCGATCTTATTTCACAGCAGAACGCGCTGAGGCACAGACGAAAAACTGCATCGGGAGCTTTTGTCGACAACTTCACTTCATCTGCATTAGAGAGCGTGGAGTGCGCCGTTAAAGAACTAACAGCTGTCAGGAACTGATGGCACGGGGACAAACAATGGTAAAGGTACTGACAGGTGCCCCAAAATACTGAACACCACGAGTAAGAAGTTGGCTGTCTTTTGGGACGCTGCGCCGTGTAGTGTGATAGAAGTTCGCCGACGTTTCAGAGGTAATTACTGTCTTCACCATCACCCTGATGATGGAGGCAGAAGAAAGGCCCTTGAAACATCGACAAAGCGCTACCAGACTCCCATATTCTTACTCTAAATAAGCGAAAAGAGACGCTCCTACAGATCAATGGGGAATATGAAAAAAATACACATGCCGAAGGCACTACGTCAGTCGCGAGGTGTCACATGGGACCACCTGGACGCATGTAGAACCCCGAACCCTTGTTCAGCCCCCCGCATGCAGACCGAAAGGGTGCTCCAATGGGCTGGCCATATTTTCAAAATGCGTTCTTCCCCACTTTACTGTTTAAAGCAGGTACACACAGACACACAACGAGCGGAGAGACGAAAAATATTTACTGTTAATTTTAAAAAAAAAAAAAATTGGCGCAGTGAGGCCGACATTTTACGACATGCACCCATTAAAAAAAAACAATTGTCTACTTCTTCGTAGAAATACCGCGTTGTGCATCTTCAAAGTTCGGGCTGAGAAGATGTCACATGCAAACTGCAAAATCTGCCTAAAAGCCATGGTTACGTGTACCAGACCGATATGAGGAAATGAATTCGACTTTATTTGTGCAAAGCGATTTTCTTATCTGTGAACTGAAGCAGTAGGAGTGCGCAGGACGGGTGACGTCATGGATCGGGCACATCAGAGCGGTCGCAACTTGCAGTGTCTTCGTGTAGCAGGAGTGAAACAGTCGCCCGCGGTACGCCGTACGCAGTGCGGCGACGGGCAATTCATTTCGCGAGCAGAACGGGCATCGGCGACCTACGTTACCATGTTTCCATTACATTTCGCTTTCCTGCATTGAAAGTCTGTGATAGTAAGCGTTACCACACAGCAGTCAAACGAAGGCATTTGTCAGCGTAATTTAATGTGCGGGACCAGCGTTTGAAGATGCGTATTCATTAAGGACGCGGCTCGTATATCTTCGCTTAATGCCCGTCTGCAGGGGGTGGGTCACAACACTTCAAACATAATTGCAAAACACAAGGAGGGATCAATTCTGTCCGTGCGAATCTTCTAATTCTGAGATGGGTCACTGAGTGCAATTAGTGAATGGGCGAAACGTGTAATTACTACGGCACGAAAAAAAAACACAGGCACGGAGAAGGGCCGCGTGCCTTCGTGAGTTTCGAAAAGAAAATTAATTAATGATACCCGATGGGGAAGGAAGTTGGTTTTGCGTAACTGTCTCTGTCCCATAGGATGGCGGGAGACGCTAATGAACAACCGAGCTCATTAAAACGTAAATTAGATTACAATTCATCTTGGCAGTAGACTCCATGCGATAGCATTAGTCAAAGGAAAGGTAAATGAAATCGGTTGTCCGGAGCGCTGCGCCTTCCGAGTCGCAATACAACCCGGCGAATGCATCTAAATACAACTACCGAGAGCTCGACGGCTTCTGAAGACATTTCTGTTCAGAGAGTGTGGAAGTAGGAGTTGTGTTCTGGTGCTGAGAGATGGAGACGAACAGCGGCTGGCTGAGCGAGCTGCTGTGTCAGCTGATTGCCCCTGGTCACGTCGTCTCACCGTGCAGAGGGAGCAGCGCGAAGGCCGTGCTGCTGGACTGCGAGCTGTGGAACTCGACCCACGAAACCGCGAGGTACGAGGACTTCTTGTGCGGCGCCAGCTTCTCGCAATGCGACCACTGTGCCGGAAACTCCACGGCCGCCATGCTCAACCTGACACTGCACCTCCTGCCGTCGCTAGTCGGCGAGTACGACGTCGTGTGGGCCAGAATCCCCACCGTCTTCAAATCCACTTCCTGTGGCTTCTTGGATATGTTCATGGACTGCGGCGGTCCCAAAAGTGTAAATGTGACGATCAGGGGCAACGATTCAAGCCCGGAAGAGGAGTTTTCTGTGTGGGGGGAAGGCGTGGGGGAATACGTAAAGTGTTCGCTGCAAAGTGTCTTGATGAACGTGGACGCGGGGCCAGGTGATGCGCGGGAGGTATCGGACTGGGAAACGCACCACCACGACTGGAGCTTCCTGTTTGTGTTGGTTTTCATAGTGGCTGGGGGAGTGGGGAACATACTCGTGTGTCTCGCCGTCTGCCTCGATCGCCGGCTGCAGAATGTCACCAATTACTTTCTGCTCTCCCTCGCCATAGCGGACCTTCTAGTAAGCCTCTTCGTCATGCCACTAGGTGCGATACCGGGCTTCCTAGGTAAGTTACTTCCAAGGCATTTCCCGACAGACAAAGAAGCCATCCCCTCTTGATATTCCGGCAGCACACTGACCCGAAAAGAGAAAGGAGGATGGCTCCAGACAAAACAGAATCGAACCTACGATCTCGGTTTACTCGAGAGAAATATTTCACACACATTACAGCGCGATTACGTCGAACGCAACATTGTTAAATTCGCATTCAAAAACTCTGGCTCAATTTCCGGCTTCAGGGAAGTGGTTTCTTCACTTTGAAAAAAAAAAAAATTCCCCGCGCGCCAGTTAAGGAATTCCTCAAATTCTATACACAACTCCCACAGTCGATATTCCAAAAGACAGGAAACAACTCGTATTGATAAAGTCCGTGCTGAATGAGAATAAAGTGGCGTACAGAACTTCCCTGAACCTGGAGATGACGGCCAACGCTAAACACAATGACTCGGACACTTACGAGAGAGATTTTTAATTAATCATTTCTCCTGACACGACAACAAAATCAAAATTAATGTCAAAATACAAAACAAACTTGGTCTGACCTTGACGCTTAATCTGTTACTTCACTCAACCGAAGATACGCCAGGGGTTGCAATTAAAAAATAAAAAGTGGGACTACCAACCTCAGAAATCAAACAGAGACAGACGTACCAAAGTTAACGAGTTTTAAGATACGGCTCGGTGGCATAAGCGGAGCTGGTAGGTACATGTGAGCGTAATTCACGAACGACCAACGCTTACATCGCCTCTGAAACACATTCTTCTCGTGTCTAGAATGCATTACACTGACCGCATTTTGTAGAAAAAAGTCAGGGACACTTTTTGTACGTCGCACGACGTTTAATTAAGCAACCGCTGACGTAATGCAACGTCCAATGGGAAAAAAAGATTAGGAAGAAAGTTGTGGTAGCGACATATTTTAAAACAACTCCTCGAATTCCGTCAAAATTTCTGAAAGAACACACAAAAGAATAAACAGTTTACGTTCCCCGGTCGGGATTCAGCCCGGTTTACAATAGTTTCGGAAACAAGACAAATAAAGTGGCTACTGGAAGTAACCAGTTTATGAAATCGCTCAGAAAGCGATTTAGGAACATCAAGTTTTCAAACCGAAGTTGATGTGATTTAACACTTGGAACAAATTAACACTGCTCCAATGTCACTATTAAAATCCACCAGTCTATCGCAATTTCCTGACATGTCTTACGACGCAATAGTAACACCCATTTCATTGGAAACAGTCGAAATGAGTAATGCGAACGGTTTAGAACAAACGAATACCAGTTCGAGTTCATGCGAGCGAAAATTCAATAAAGCGACACACGCTTCGACATAATGCAGCCACCGAGCACTTACAAGCAAGCTTGAAGAGAAATCCGAAAATTAATTATCCCTGCCATCAGATTATCCGACGACAATTCTCGAGCACAAACCCAATCAGCAACATTTATTGCAAATACTTTAACAAGCGCGGGACACAATATTGGATTCCGACTTCTTTTTTGCAAGAACGTCGTGTGTCGGTTCAGGGGGCCATTAAACGCGGGTGGGCAGTGGCTGCGCCATTCCATCAATTACTGCGACACCGAACGACCGACCGCAGACCCGGCACGAATTCCGACAGCGACCTTGCCAACTGACCACAACAACATAACGTGACAAGTGAGCCACTCAGAAGCAATTAATGTGTGTTAGATTTAATGTAGATTATTTTATAATTCAATGCAGTCAATGAACGTAGCCAACTTCCGGGGCACGAATAACAAGATGCCGGAAAAACTTCTTGCGGAATTAGGTTCGGGAGATAATTAGACGAGGTCCGCTGTCGAAATGAATACGATGTAAGGCCTTCGAGTGCTCCAATTGAACTTAAATAACGATTAAATGCGTTGTGATGCCCCCCCCAAGATACTGGTCTGGGTGAGACATGAACCCAGGAGCACTCGTCGTCCCACGAAGCACAGTCCATCAGACACCTAGTGAATTCCTTAACGAGTCCGTTACTGTGTTCAAAAGAACCGCCATTTGACGACGTCCTCTGGCAAATGAATCAGTCGGCGGCAAGAACTACTTCTCGAGAATGTTACTGTGTTCAAAAGAACCGCCATTTAACCACGTCCTCTGGCAGATGAATCAGTCCGCGGCAAGAACTATTTCTCGAGAACTAATTTTATTATCATGCCCCCATCTACGCCTAGGTCTTCCAAATAGTATTCCCCCTTCAGGTTTTCCGCCCTCAATGGCATGTGCGTGCCTCACCATCAAGGAGTCCACTCTCTCCTAATTTCCTCTGTCCTCGGAGCAAATGTTACACTAAGCAGTTTTGTCGGCCTTGAGAACCGCTAAC
The DNA here is from genome assembly GCF_000696155.1 of Zootermopsis nevadensis. The sequence goes on along the minus strand of NW_019059866.1, from coordinate 255,561 downwards.
CGAGATGTGTCGTGCTTTTCCTCACCCCCTGGAGAACATTACGACGACAGTGACTTACGCCAGACCACAACCACTCCCGTACTAGTCCCTGCCGATTCATTATTCCTCGAGCTGGGCGCCGTGGCGGACAGTTTATACAGCGGAGCAGAAAAGTTACAGTGTACAGGCCTGTGGGCCTACCGGGTGTTCCGGGAGTTCGTAGTCTGTCTCAAAGCAAAGAGTAATTTAAAAAAAATACGCCTACTACGCGATATTCGCAATGTCCGGCGGGGTAAATCCATGATTTGAAACGTAGGAAGTTATGCGATCTGTTCCTGGCAACAGATCCACTTCATAATTATTTTATCAACATTTCCTAAGATGAAAAGTGGACCTCCAAAGGCCTACCGCATATTTTCAGTATCCCGCGCAGATAACGACACGGGACACTCTTTGTTGTTAGATAAACCATAAGTAAATAATAAATATATAAGTAAACAAAATAAATTCAACAACTTCAACGCAGTAACACGAGGCGAAGCAGCAAAGGGGAAATGCAACCGGGGTTACACGTAACTGAGGTTCTACTACACCTCAGTTACTGAAGAGAATTGCATGACGGGAAATCTCTTCTTTACACGAAAAGAGACAAAGACCCAACCGCAAACACAATAACAAACCGGCATTGTGTCCTCTTGTTTGGTAAATACGTGCTCTGCTGGTTACAACGAACACCTGTTCAAACGTTCTCACTTACGCGACAGATACCTCCAACTATTACCAGGAAAAACTGGTTATCCTCGCTCGGAACTAGGAACAACGCTTCTGGTTGCATACCATACTTGAAAATTCCGCGTGAGAGAGCCAGGCTGTTGTCATCGTTGCTTCGAATTCGAGGGGTCCAGAGTTCAATCACACGTGTACATACGCTTACGACACCCATCCGTTGTTGCATGAGGACGGAGTACGTTCGTCCACTTTCCCAAACCACATCAAATGACTGAAATCCACATTTTGGTTGCTTATTAAAAGGAGCTGTTTCAACTGCAGAGTGCTCTGCGTCGAACGAGATACGTAATTACCATTAGTAAGGATTTTGAAGGATTCTGTCGCGACCTTTTGCAAGGTGCCCCATCATTACCGAGAAGAGACTGAGGAAAACACCGCGAACAATCATTTGAGATATCTGATAACCCGGCCAGACTTCGAGCCGGAAACCTCAGAAACAAGGGGGGATGGAGTAAACTGCACGAGGAGCGAGATAATTTAACTTTTCACCAAATATCATCACGGTGATGAGGAGGATGAGAAGGGCGAGGCATGTAGCGCGCATGGGAAGATGACAAACGCTCAGAAAAAGTTGGTTCGAAGGCTGAACGGAAGAGACAACTTGGCAAATCCGGGCGTCGTTGTGATGGATATCAGGGAATAGGACGTGGGCATTAGGAGCCTCAAATTTTCGAAATTCGACAGAAATGCAGACCAGACAAGTTCGTTAGTGCTAGCGCCGGTGTATTAGTGTAATGACACTGTATATTTCATCCATGAGTCGCAGGACATAAACACGTCAGCTATGGGATGGCCCAGCATCAGTGGAGCCACGAGACGCCGTCATATGATACACGTCCTCTTAGGTTAATCTGAGGAAGCCCTTGCTTCGAGGGAGCGGATTACACGGCTTCAAAGCCACACAGCACAAAGAACCAGGAGACGACGAGTCCTAACCGACATGCTCCGCCCTTTGTACAACCGAAAGGTTCACAAGAACCAGTCACCGGAGCCCACGCCCTTACAAAGCATTTCTTTAAAAAATCATATTTAATATTATACTCCCATCTACGCCTAGGTCGGCAAAGTGATTTCCTCTGCTAAAATTGTTGTTCCCACTCTTGTGTCCCACCATGTGTGGTATAAGCACTGATCTGTTCTGCGTCGGCAACTCGATGTCGATGTAGTAGAAGGCTGCCATGCCTTCCTGCATAAAAGGCGTTAGTGAGAGACGCTGAAACCACGTGACATATTTCGCGTAAATTTGGCACTGGAGGGGTTGTACGCTCAAGTTCGTGAGCAAATTCAATTTTTCTACGAGCTGGTACATACGCGTGATCACGTGACGTACGCAGGTATGCACGCACCCACGCGTGTATCAACGCCTTTACGACTAAAACTTGTAGCAAAACGCCACAGCTCTCGTCAGCCCCCGTAACAAGAAGACGGGAATCGCTAAACGGATTTTCATAAAATTTGACACTGGAGGGGTAAAGGGCGAGCTGTACGACCAGCGCATTCAGTGCTGTAGATTTTTTTGTGTTCCGTAATGAAAAGTGATGTTTATGACGCGACATTATTTCACAATTATATAACCGCTGGACTGACTGTGACGAAATCCGATGTGGCGCCCCCCCGCCCCCGACTGTCCCGTCCGCTTTACCCTATTTTATAAAAGAGCATCAACAGGCTGAGAACTCACCACAATCTGGAAGGCAGATGTCAACGTTTCGGAGAGACACAACGTCTCTGTCTTCAGGGCTGAAGTGATGCGAGGTTATTTTACCCACAACTGATTAAAACTACAAGAAGAGAAAATGGGATCGAACCGAGGAACGATTTTAATTACGTGTCGAGCAAATTCGTTCTGGAACACCCGATAACAGTAATGGCTGTACTGAAGTGCGTCTGGAACAAAGCCCTAAAGTCACTTTATAGAATCAGCTCCATTTATCAGCGCTGTAAAATGGCTCCTCTAATGGCGCGTTCGTCGTCTCTTGTTTATGACGAGGTGACGTGCTTGTTTGTTGCTGTACCTTCAAGGTCTAACCTAATTGCAGTTGCTTTGAATAAAATCTTAGGCACGTATCATTTTCATTTGTCACAAACAATATTAATAATCAAAGCACGGAACTTCTAAGGCGCGAAGTTTGTACTTTAATTATTCAGATTAACTTCCAACTAAGTAAGTCAGCCTCTGCATCCATTCGGGTCCAGTGAATGGCCGGACGGATCCATGTACTAATGGACATCTTTAATTAGCGATAATGGCGGATTTATTATTCAGCGTAAAAACGAAACTGGATTCGGTGGAAGGAAGGAACAGAGGTCAAGTTATGAACGCGGAATGACGTGAATGCGCACAGCAAGGGTCCGTGGGGGTGGAGTACACTTGCAGACCGACTCGGTCTATCTTGAGAACAAGCGCAAGCCGACAGGTCAGATGGAAGATATCGGGTAATTCTGTCACATAATCCAACAGTCTATAAACTCCAAACACGAAACATCTGGTAGAGCAAAGCACAGGAGAAACGGGGCGAGTTCAAGTCTGAATTCGTGCCGGCAGGGGCGCTCGCCACGACTACCTGCGCCCAAACCCCACCCCATCGTCCGGCGCACAACCTTTGCAGCTGAATGAACGTCGTCAAAGAAACAACAATGAATCCTAATTCGCGTCCCGGGCAAGTCAGCCATTTGTCCCGACCAACGCTCGTGAAGGAGCACGACCGCCTCCTACCCGGTCCCTTTCCTATTAGGCGATTCTGAATCGCTGTCAGCCGTTGTTCTGATGAACACCAAACCTCGACGAAACTCTTGGAACGTGTATTTCACACGCACCAGATGCAACACGACTGGAAAGTACAGTCCGTAACAAAACACGCGCGCACTTTCCACGCGAGTTCTTTGCAGGTTTGGAATTCTGAACGCTCCTAGCGATACAAAGCTTAGGCGTCTCTCTCAGGTCCATAAATTCCACCGAAACACACAAACACGCGTTTCAAACATTTTTCCTTCTTTTTTCTTTGCTGATTCAACTGTTTATCGTAAGCTGACTGCTGAGAGAACAGCAAACATTCATAGTGAGTCAGAAAATTAAAATTATGGCCCACGAAATGTACGTCGAATCCTTAAAGAGAAAGGGAGATGTCAGTTGTCATTTTTCTCAGACAACTTCAATTTCTAGCTACAAATCATGTATTTTAATGGCGTTAGTGCCGTTCCATCTCACGTTCCATCGTTCGTCCGCCATGTTGGTAAAACAATTAAAGGACGAGTTCAGAGTAACTTCTATTGCTACATCGTCGATGCCACGTTTAATCCAAATACGTCCAGCGGTTCTCGAGTTAAATCACGGGCACGGACGGACAGACACATATTCAACTTTTCGTGCGCATTCTGCAAAGAACGCAGGCGATGATATTCAAAACTGCAAGTTGAGTTTTGTTTACGACAGCGACCACATCAGATTTTCATTTGAGAACGGCAGTGACAGGCCCACACAAACGATGGAGTCACTTCTAGAATCACGTCGCTGACGTGGGAAGAATTTCTACAGATCGTGTCGAGTGCATTCCGCATTCCTTGTATCGCAAATGAGCTACAAATCACGGAACGGAGAATTGCGAGTAGTCGACCTACACCGCAAATTCAATTGTGCCACTCACAGACGGAAGAGGACCTCGCCCATTCCATCTATCCAACAAGAGGTCCCCAACTGTACAGTGCTCTTACACGGCGCTGTAATGCAAATACGGGGGACATCTTGGCTACACAAGAAGCTGACGAATCTTGTATCTGTCATCTACAGAATACGGAACGGGCCACAATACAGAGCACAAATGAATAAAGGAAAATCGACTGGAATAGTTTTTATAAAGAACTCACGACAAACAGACGGACAGAGGACGTGGGCCCCACCAGTCTTCGTGTGTAAAGATCGAATGTCTTCTGGGTTGTTGCGCCGCGTAGTCTGGTAGATTTTCCACCGTTTCAGAGGTCCTTGCTGCCTCCGTCATCAGGGCGATGCATCGCAATGATGACGGAGGCACCAAGGACCTCTGGAACTTCGGTAAACTTCTACGACACTACAATGCGCAACAACCCCGAAGACCTCAAATCCCAAATAGTCGACGCCACACCTGCGCACAGACAGAGCACGTGTTTGCGATATGGCGTCAGTGTTTGGCAACAAACAAACACGGTAATCACTAGGATATGATTGATATGGAACTTCTGTCAAAGTGTTTGTTCAAGCAAAGCATACACGCGGTATCCCGTACAGATAACGTCGGTGGCGGATCGAGGTCCACATTTGTGTTCGCTCCTTAGTTGATTTAACGACGCTTTCTCAACATCTTACGTTACGCGCAGTCCCTCGTGAGCTGGAAATGAATGACTTGTGTGGCCTGCTTTCGGGTGGTATGTGCCCCAGAACTCGTTGCGATTGGGCGACGAGAATGAAGTGTTGAACAGATTTTACAACAAAGCAGCGAGAGACCATGACGAGAAAATCTGGTCACGTGCGAGAGGCCAACCCATCGGGGGAGCAATTTACGGGCCTACAAAAGTCTCGCAACGAATGCTGGGTAATATGTTTTGGATAGCCTGTACGGAGAACGTCCTGCATCGGACAGGGCAGATTTCGATTAAATTTGGTGTGGACATGTGCTGAAGGAGACTGCCCAAAAATGGCTTCGAACATGCGTTCATGTATTCTTATGCAGTGCGAAGTACTTAAACTGTGTTAGCACTTCAGCACTCGTACGTGCTTAATCGTAGCATCGACTGACTCGACACTCAATTCAAATTCGTAAATTGAAAGCCTGGCAGAATTCATTACATAATCCACTAAAGAAACTGCTCAAAACAGAAAATAGAAGCTATCATCACCACTAAGTCGGGTTTTAAGCTTCATGTATCGTCGGTAACTGAGTAGAGAACCCAAGACCTTGGCAAATGTGGGCCCCTCCCCCCAAAACAGACGTTCAAGAAATTCGAGGATTTTACGATGCACAAGGAAAGAGCCACTGACACCCCCCGCACCCCCAATTTCTGAGGGGCTATCTTAACGCCTAAGCTGTCGTGGAAGATGTCTGCACCATCCCACTGGCGCCCTCGAACATGCAAAACAAATGAATCCGCCACGACTTCAGGTGCACGTTCTTTGTGTGCTGTGCTCAGAGGCGGCTCAGGGCTCCGACAAAAACACAAACGTAGACGCGCGTGTTTTAATAATCGCTGCACCTGGAACCTCGGATATCGGCCACGTCATAACCTCACACACATGACACGACATGTCAGATACACGCCCAATCTGAAAGCGATTTAGTTCAATGAGGTACAAGTGCGGACAGACAAGACGAACTCAGTCCTTTCAATCTGTCAGAACAGCGGGCACTTCTACCCACCCGATGCTAAGGGCCAGACATCTGAATTATACAGGGTGATCCAAAGCCAGAGTACAAGATTTGAAGAGGCTGTTGTGGTTTTATTTTGGAATATAAAAGACAAGCACCAGTTTTATTTTTCAGATTATCTTCCGTTTCGGAGTGACGACGTTTTTACGTTCATGTTTTGTATTACTGTGATCGTTATAGACAGCCGATGCACAGGTAATAGACACGGACCGCAGTGACAGTGACAAGTCTGACGAAGTCCCCATCACACGACCTAACACGAACTGCGCTGAGGTGACGACTCAAAATGCTACGAAGGGCAAAATTTGATTTCCCAGTTTCTTTCACGGCAATCACGCAGATAAATTTATGTGTTACGCAACAGTGATTTTTTTTCCTTTGCATTTTGTAAAAATCGGCAATGAATGTGGCATCAACGCAGACGCCGTAGCGAATCTGAGAACTTTATTCACATTTTCTGCTCCAAATCATCTCCCTATTAATCTCCTTATGTACTGACCTTACCTTTGGAACGCCCTGTATTTCTGTCGCATTATTTAACGAAGTTGCGTTGTAGCGACCCCCACGCGTGTCATCCAAATGCGTGTGCCGCGGTGGTACCCGCTAATTAGGACGTTTAAGAAAAGAATTGAAATAATTTTTAAAAAAAACCTTCGAATGTGCGAACACGTGCCAATGAAAGCTCTGAAAATAGTTCACGTACGATTTGAACATATTTTCTGGCCCCACAGGCAAACGAACGCGTAGTTCGAGAATGTCACATGGAATGCCAAATGCCGATTTTTCAAACACACGATTATTATCGGAGGGCAAGGTCAGACCCTGCTTCGACCGCTTGTAATCTTCGTCAAAACACATTATCCTACTGTGCAACTTTCGCCGTAACGCATCTGGTCTTGAAAGTGAAGTTCAAAAACATCGGTGACAAATGTTCGCCCTGTAATAATTAACGAATACGCTAATGAGTAACGCTCATTAATTTTACTCTGACGTGTGGAGGCCGCCGACACATCGGCTCAGAGTTTTCTGTATCACGGGAACAAAACGGACGGACGGACGTAAGGACAAAAGAATTGGCGATCACGCCGCGTTGCGAGGGACGCGCTCTCGAGGAACAGGACGGGGATCGGGCCAGAGCGGCTTCTCGTGAAACAATCAGTTCCACAGATCATGACGCATCGCCGTCGCACATTTGTCGCAGGGCAGCTACAAACGTTCTGGATCGCTAATGAATGCAGAAACCAGTTTTTTTCACGGCTGAGAAAGACCTCGGCATCGACGCCTACCGCACGCGATGTGACTGGCGACGCAATAGCCGGCCAGAATACGCGCCTCTGGTCTCTGGCCCTCCGAGGGCCCCGAGTCCCTGTGCCTTACGACAGCATTCCTACGGACAAGTTACCAATCAACATTTCTAGCAAATTAAATCTCTTATTGAAAATGTAACCATGAAGATACAGAGACCTGACATGTTACCTGCTGATTTGCACGGCTGTCAAACACGATCCTCATTGAGGCAGAAGGGGACTGGAGAAAACTGCGCAGCGTTGTACTGTAATGTCAAGATGATCCCACAACAAAGCAGCAGATGAGCTACTGGGAATTCAAACCAAGGACTTTTCGAGAGACCTCGCAGGCGCAGGTGGGAGGACACTGGTACAATGCGTCTTAAGAGCAGGCGACGTTCACACCCGCAGGTCCCATACGGGACAGGGAATTTACTGACTCGCCGTCCGAGTAGGCAAATTCGTACAGACATCCTGACAGAAGTGAATTCGTAGAAACTGAGAAAAGTCAAGGACATTGGGAGTGTACTTGAAAAAAACTGAGCTACAGAGTTAATTCGCCAGGCCGTGCAATCTCACTTGGCCTTGGCCATCCGGCCACAGAAATGCAGGCCGTGCAATCTCACTTGGCCTTGGTCATCTGGCCACAGAAATATGCGCTCCATAAAACACTGAGAAGCCGCGAGCCGTCGCCTTAATTGTGGTGAGTCACACGCGAACTAAACACGCGATCTGCGGCTGCCACCTGAGACCGGCCACGAAACTTCTTGCAGATTTATTTGAAAATAAACGCGACGCTGAATAAGTCGACCAGAACAGAGAATTCAAAGTTAACAAATCACATTTCGTCGCCTAAATGAGTGATGTGAAGTCAGTTTGAAAGCAATAACAAAACGATTTACAAAAGAAAGAGGTCGTCGCTGCAGGGGTCGGGCACAACCTTCAGCTTTATCGTACAAGTTACTTAGCAGAACTTAAGTCAACAAATCACACAGCGTTATGGAACAAGTAGACAACAGTTTTTGTTAAATGTACTTCTACTCTTGAATGACTGCACAAATCTTGTATTTGCTACTCGTATGCACCACACTTCAGAGACGAGAGACGGGCTCACAGGATCATCGCACAGTCGAGGGAAGGCTCGGACGTCCTTAAATGAGGACAAACGACTGAAAATCAAAGTGTGGACTTCAGAATAAGACAGAACAGGTCACACGTGGGGGGCAGAAAACCCTCCCTTCGGCTCAAGACAGGACAGTCGACGGTCTGGACAAGCCCCGTACTGGGAGAGCGTCATTAGTGCTCTAGAAAGTAATTATCGGCCAACCCGTATGATGCATCAGAACAGCCAGTGATTTCGGAGCTGTAAGAAATATTATCAAGGTTATGTTCCTCGTGTGGAAATAAAGGTATCAATCACTGCGTAACTTTAAGTGAAATGCCCGGCCGGCTGCTTGTCTGCGCCTGAAATGTGTTGACGGGAGTTGGCGCTCGGCCACGCGACTACACGCTCTAGCGCGAGCGAACACCCACCTTTCGGACCATTCGACAATGGCAGCAGCTGAGTGTATCAATGACCTCAGACTCAAAAATGGCCTCGGGTCACGTTCGTGATGCGACGTGGACGTCGCTTTCCGTCGCACCAAGTGATTCCGACTTTATAAGTTAATGCCGTATTCACCACGAAAAATGAGGGGCTCAGAATGAACTGTAAACAGTCAGGAGAGGAATTCACTTACAGTTCGTGTAACGACATTCACGGAAGACCGGATAAAGGCGGAGTCAGAGAAGGAAATCGAGAGACGACGCCTCGCCATTTGGCGCGATGTCACGGGCAAGGCCACAGGGGGCTGACGGCGTGACCCAGGCCCTAACAAGTGAATAGGGAACAAAGGCGAAACACCTCGGACCCTTGGAGAAAATGCGGGAAGGGAAAACATTAACATAATTTTTGAAGAGAGAACGAAAATGCATAGAAACATAAGCAAACCAGAGGAAGATGAAGGAAAAAAGAACAAACAAACAACACAATCAGACGGGAGTTCTCAGTACAATCTGTGGAAAATTATTTCAGACCGCAACTGAATAAGCGAGACGCGAAAACAAAATGAAAATTAATTTCGAAGCGCATAATTAAGGAGGAAATGGAATGGTGTTTAGAATAACAGGTGGCGCGCCAGTGCGGGCAACGCGGCAACTATTTTCCTGTTATCAGGTTACGACGTTAATTGTAGGACGTAATCATAATGCGGAACGTAGAGTCCGCAACTTAATTCTAACCGGTGGCGTAGTTAATTGAAATTATTTTCGAAACTAGCGGAACGCGCAATTTTGGATTAGTCTCCAAAACGATTCAAATTTGAATGTAAAGCTTTGAACCAGACATGCAAACGAAATCAGCGCCATTTTTTCCGGTGAAGTTGACCATGTAGGCCGACCTTAATGAGAAATGGTGTTCAAGGCCGGTACGCAGTGATTAGCATACGGCAGCTGGTAATGGGCTGGCTAGTCAGTAACCCGGGAACAACTCCTGTTTGCCTTGGACACTGCAGGGCACGAAGCAGTGGCGAATTCATAATGACGCGTTCGCCCCCGTCGCTAGGCGCCAAGTCAGATTTATGACGGAGTTCCGATGTAAATGTAATGGACCAGGGTGGCTGGAAAATCTGGAAAATTCCCAAAAATTGAAATCTTTGTGGTTCTCATCTTCTGCGTGTTCCCCTTTCAATCGGGCCCTTCTTGTCTTCTTAGATCAGTGATCATAACACAGCCACTGCCATCACTAGGCCCATCCATGACTTAATCTTAAATAAGTATTATCGCAATTAAAAGCGATTTGCCTTGTTTAACTTTGCACATACTAATGAAGTTGTTATTTTTGGAATGAACTAAACTGAATTATATTACGTCAAATAGGCCGGTCGCCATGAAAGCCTATACTAATCCGGTGACACCATAAAAACTAAACCCAACATTTTTTATGAAGAGAAGTCCTGAGAAATCCGGAAAAAAATACAACTTGCAGTTTTCAGCAAGCGGTGGACCGTTTTATTCACAAATATGTAAATATCTTTATTATTTAAGACGTCATAAGTACAGAATTTCGTGTCTCGCAGTAGTTTTTTCTGAAGGAATATCTTTCAAACTTTTTTCAGTCGCAAAGATGTGTTTGCACATTTGTGAGAAACCGCCTGACACGTACAAAAAGCCTACGAAATACATCAATTAGGCATAATATCTAGAGATTTAGACAAAATGAAAAAAAATATATATGAAATTTTGGGATAACTTTTACTTCGTGGACATCATCTACTTGTAAAATAAAAATAATAAAAACGCGTCGTAAAACACTTCGAATAGGAAGAGGGCACAGACCATTAGGGCAGAAATAAAGGGCTCTCTCCTACGCAGATCAAACCCTGCACGTGTAGACGGAACTAACAGCTGATACGTTTCAAAAAGTAATGACCACTGCGAATTAAGACAAGGGGAAAGGATATGATGATGACGATGATGATTAATGACAATGACTTAGCAACTTCGCCTGCATGCTGAACGTCTTGGCAACAAGCAACACAAACGAAAAGACGCTTTCAAGTTTCAAACCGATGTAATTTCCTATTCTTTCGCAAACATTGTTAATGTAAACAAACAAACAAACTGTCCTCTTTATCCTTTGCGTTTGTTAACTTAAAATAAGGAAGTGTTCTCTGAGTGGTCCGTCTTAAGTAAGATCTCGTATCGCTTCACTTATTACCCCCGCGGGCGCTTTGTACAGGACAGAAATAGTTCCGGAACCCAAGTTGCGATCCGTTCCACGACGCGTCGGCGTCGGCGTCGGATGAGAGGCAACCGATCGAATATGCACAGCTGGACTTGTGGAAATTCATATTTTTTCGCTATCATACTCCAATACAAGTCCTAAAGCTTCATTACTGCAAGACTCCTTTTGTCTGTCTCGCGTCAGGTATTTTTCAGGGACAATCTCCACTGCAGAATATTCGATAAGACTTGCGCAGTGCCGTAACTTCAGGCTCGAAACAAGCGTGAACAAAAATACATTTTGGTAGAAACTGTACGCAAACAAGGGGCCACCCTGAAAGGAGTCGCATCAAACATTAAGCAGAATATGTCCAGTTCCAAACAAAGCTCAATTTATTTTTGAAAAAAGTCGTAAATCCCCCGAAATACAAGGCCAAGACGACGCCCAGACTAAACGAACGACCTGTGGACACGTCACACAACTGATCCCTGAACCAGAAGTGACTTCCAGGTGCCAGATGCTGACAGTTGCCAAGCTGCTTGCCTATTACAGGCTATGATTCTGCATGTATTAAAATTTAAATCGTGCATCTTCTCACATTCGGAAAATGGTATCTTGTCCGCCGACGATGCTCCAGCAATGCCAGCAGTACCCGCTTCCAGTAAATTACTTCAGAAAGAAACGTCAAAACCTTACAAAGGAACGCGTTTTACGGTCTGTAAGTCTCTAAAGACCGCCATTATCAGACGTCAAACACAGAATCGAGCGAATGAACAAACAATAGAAGGAAAAAACTTAAATGAACGCAAACGGAGCGGACAAACGACCAATCATTTTAATTATGCCGAGGCAACTGAGTTACAAAGTTTCTGAAATATCTTTCGTCTTTGAGGCAGACGCGCGCGTTTCAGAATCTGTACGTCGTATTTGCCCCATTCCAAATGGACCACAACAGCATCGAGCGAATTCACGTCGGTGATAGATAATCTGCTAGAAACGGCAAACAGAGCTCCTCTGTGGAAGGAGAAATGTCAACCCGTTATTGTTTGACGATCGCAGTGAGGCTGTGAACAAAAGTTTCTCAATCAGGGACATGAAAGGAGCCTCTATTACCAACTACAGCGTCCACGGAGATAAAAGAGCTCATTTAAAACAGGTTCAGCTTCAGAAGATCAGTCAACGATTACAGCATATTCGCCATCGCCTGCCAACAACCACGTCAATATGCCGTCTCCGTTAACCGGGGTTCAATTTTTTTCATGCCCCCCCCCCCCAATTGCACCCAGCCCAATGCTGGGAAAGTTCTTTGGCACAAGACCTTCCAAATCCCTGCTCATTCAACATTCACATTCATCCTTCCATATCATTCGACTCCTGCAGCTGAAAATCGTCGCTGAACACGTGACCTTACCCCAAAAGAACAACACGCTTACAGTAGCGTACTTATTTACAAATAAAGGGTCACTTGCCCGCAAATTCTGTTTGTAGGCTATGAATTCTATCTAAAACCAGAATACAACTGCACTCTCGTGCGCCCTACCGGCGATCGTGAGAAAAGATTAAAATAACACCCAGAGACCGGGACGTGGTACGGTCGTAGGACCTCAGGGGTTAAAACCAAAATAATATGAAGGCAGTTCCAAATTTTCAAAATATATTAAAAGTAGAAACTATGATGAAGTCAAACGAAACTCACTCTGCTCAGGCTTTCGGCTGGGATACCGACCATCAACTTTCGACAAACACAGAACAAAACGCAAGACTGGACCTAGCCCCTGCGAGGCGGACACACAGACTGCCCGCCGCACTGCCTCATAAGGGCATCGAAGCCTGTGGCTCCGAAGATCGCGGAGACTGGGCAGATAAGCCACGAGGCACGGCTCACTCCAACTAAATGATGTTACAGCTCAACGATAGAGAAATTCTTATGAGAGTCACTGTCGGAAAGATTTCTACCAGGACACGAGGTAAGTGTTTCTAAAGGCGGCCAATAGGCGGACACGATCCAAGCCTCGGATTAAAGCGGCGTTCCGGGGACTCCAGGGAGTCGAAGTTCCTCGCGAGACGACTGAGACCCTCACTACATGTCGACGCGACCTAACCTAACCTAACCTTACATGCGCTCTTCGCAGGTTTGCGCATGAAACGAAAACATAAGCCCCAGGGGTGATCGCGCCTGTCTGTCCGCAAGATTCGTAATCGATACACATTCGAAACTACCAAAGAAGTTCATCGATTTTCATGTGACGCTCGCCGACCGACGTCCACGCACCAGCGATCAAAGTGGGGGGGGGGGGGAGGCTACAATTATCAACAACCATGTTATCTGGACACGCCTGAGTTACACAAAATTCAGCACTTTGGGGGGTGGGGTGGGGGGAGCATTAAAACATTCCCAGCTAATTACATCTCTGTGAAAAATATAAAGTCGTGCAATGTCTCTTTTACCTTTTTTATTGTACAGAACTGAAACATAATTCATGGTGCAACAGGGGACTCGGCTGGCTTAAGATAGGCAAAATGCTACAGTGAGTCCCAGTAACTTTAGAATGAACACTCACGATGACCAGTGTTATTGGTTATGAAGCTATTCAGCTGTCCTCTTTCAATTTGTACGACAGAGAACAGATAAATACTGTGAATAAGGTGGCCGTGGCCTATTTGAAGGTATTATTCCGGAGTTTTCCAGGACAGCCTGGTGAAAACCACGAAAAACTTCAGCAAAGATACTCAGAAACTCGAAATGAGTGACTCATGACTGGAATTCTAGGGAGCAAACGGATTGAAAGACGAATTTGAGGCCGGTCGGGGCGCCGATACAGACGATAATCTGCCACAGGACGCGGAGCGACCGTCTAAGTTTTCTGAACACCCAGTAGAACCCGCACGGGATCCGTGTGTACGTGGGCTTGCGAAGAGACTTGACGGATGGGCGGACAGGCAGTTCGCTTTAATGTCGCTGTAACACGAGACATCAGATAATTCCTATTAAGAGGTGTCGGCCACTTTCGCTGCAAGAAACATTCACCAACATTTCTTACTTATCTTCCAGTCTTCCCTACAGACGCACCGACATTTTCACAACGAATCTGACGTAACTCATTAACACGATATTAATTCGACTTGCGAAACACGAGTATCAAAGAGTCAACGTCTTTTATTCGCTTACGGGCAGAAAATACGTTGTCATCTCAGATTACAACGGATCTGTAAACGTCTCCGTAGCTTAGACGCACATTTCATGAGACACCCGCCTTCTGAAAGCAAATTCGTCCACGCGCTTAACGCCACGGAATGGAGGCATGGAAGAGAGCATTCTTAACCTCGGTAACAGACGGACGTAAGTGGATAGCTTCGGGCTCCGACCGCTTTAACCAAGAGTTAGGAGGCCCATCGTATAAAACCATCTTAAGTGTCGTTCAGCCCATCCACCGACGTTACAAGTCAGACATTAATACAATCTCTCGTCACTCCTACCTGGGATTCAATCCTCAAAGCAAAGCCTACCGTTACACCGCAATCATCAAAATCACCGCTTAATCTCCACCACTGCATGGCGATTTAAAATCAATTTCGACACACTCTAGCAACCACTAACATCATCTGCTGGAGTAAGGACGACACGTGACCATACTTATCAAATACATAGATTACACACGTGTCATCATAATCATCGCCGTCACTTTCATTCTGACTCTGCATCGGAAAGACCACGAGGGTCGTCCCCATTTCACCACTACCACGCGCTCCGACGTCCGCAAGCTTTTCCGTAAGAGCAAGGCAAAGCAGCGTCCACTTTATCTTATGACTACCATAAGATGAACAAACCAAGGAGTCACCAAATCAAAACGCCTCAAGAACTGATCCAGTTCGAAATTTACGTGAAAAACGTACGCAAAACGATGAAGGATGTTTAAGGGTCGGTCGTCTGACACAGGCGGAGTACACCTAACGGACTCAGCGGAGTACGGATCCTCCACTTACCACCTGAAGATGAAAGAAGATTCCAAAACGCCGTCTTATTCCGGGAACAACAGACGATGGACAAAGCACAGAATTGATTTTTTTTTAAAAAAAAGTTATACTTCATCGTTAGAACTCTCTAGAGAAGGTCAGGCGTCTCCCACACAATTTTCTGTATGTAGATTACGACTGAACGGGCTTTAAAACCATTAATCAAGAAGTCATCAGAAACACGCCATTAAATTTCGGCATAACATTCTTTGCCAAGTTCTCGTACAACCATTAATATTATATTTGTGGGATCACTGCGGCAAACGAACACACGAAAACTTGTCCGGTACTGTACCCAGAACTTGCCGATATCTATAAGAAAGAAAGGAGAAACGTGGAGTTAGGCCCACAGAAGTTGGCGCATTAAATCAATCTGCAGAGCAACTGCAACACACGCCTTAAGCTCCATCTGAGACGGAGGAGTGCAGTTGGAATCAAGCGCTTCAAAGCCAAT
This sequence comes from Zootermopsis nevadensis, assembly GCF_000696155.1. The sequence goes on along the minus strand of NW_019059866.1, from coordinate 239,880 downwards.
AAGGCATTTTGAAAGTTTCACTTTGCGCTCAGACAAAACGCATCAAAAACATAAGCTGGATGCTCCTGATTTAATCTGGATTATCTGGACTTTGCTCTTGTTTCGCCAGAGTTTAATCCCGATTCCATTTACAGACCGGAATTTCTAATTACGTCTTCAGTTTCGTATTCGGACGTCGAAAACCCATCGGCTTTGCTCTTTTCATAATCTTTCTCGCTTACTCAAACGTTCAAATGCAAGTGTGAAAATACATTTTGAATCGCAAATTTAAGAACCGCATGTTCCAAGAATTTGCTTTCAAAACGCAGTGCACCAAGACTTCTGAAGCATTATTATTATTCCATCCATTCGTCATTTTTCAGGGACAAACAAAGACAAACCTTGCCCTGAGGTACATGGCGCAGCGTCTATTACCGAAATACATTTTGTTTTTAATAAGTGTCACATGCATTGAACAGATTTCACGTGACGCATTATATATTTTACATGAGCGTCTTTCCAATTATTAATTATTATTATTATTATTCGCTGTTGATACAGAATTATCATCATCATTCGAATAACGAATTCTGACCCTTCCGCCTCACGCGTCTACCGTGACTGGCTCCAAGAAACACGGTCCTTGAGAAGCTACCAGTTTCTTATCTAGTCACATCATCGTCCAGATGAATCCACACACGGCTGTTTCGTAGTTTCGGTAGCCTTCCTGTTCTGTTATTTCGTCTCTCTCTCTCTCTCTGCGGCACTGCTACTTCGGTAATCGTAAATGCAAAGCCAATTGGAGCGTAAACGAAGTTCACACAATGCCGTCATAAAACTTAATGATATGGAAACACCTGTTCAAATACCGAGCAAGGATTACACGGCAACTAATGACAGAAAACAACAGCTTTGTCGTAGTAATTCAATCAAGTTTGCCCCTTTCAGATGACTTCAAATCCCGGGGTTAATTTTTTTAAAGAAAGTGATTTGAACATCAGTAAAAATCTAAGTCCTGAAGCCAAGAGAGAGAGAAAATGAGTCACCATTTCGTTCCGAGAAGCTTCCGTCCGTCCGTCTGTTTGTCCTATTCGCGTTATTTTCTGCAGAAGACGTTCCCCTCAGGCTTCATAAACTCACTTCGACCACTGCGGGCTGCTTACTGCTCAGGGGATGACGCAGAGAGGGGCTTGCAACATCAGTTAATTAAACGCCTCCTTTGTGCACAACCAAGTTCGTGCTGTCACCCGAAGCCACTGCACCAAATTTCCACGCATTACAATTCTCATAAGTTAGTTTTCGCCTCGGCAGCTGCGGTGCGAGTTTAGAGCAGGGTCGCACTCCGATTTCGACACCGCGTAGTCCATTCTACTGAAACTACGTCGTACAAAAAATATTTGCGACTTTCGCTAGAAAAAGCGCGCGCACACGAGCGCATGTCTTCGTTGCTCCCGTGAAACCCCCGTTGCCAATTGGAATATGTCGACAGATTTTGGTAAAACTCGGCAACTAGCGTTTCAAGAAAATTATTCCAGCGGTTCCAGACATTTTACACGCGAGAACTCGAGAAAACGATCAACAAACAGCGGAAGACACGGATTGCGAGCAGAGGTCACAATGCATCAAGCGATCCCACTTTCCAGGAACGCCCGTCCAACACGGGATTTAAGAGATTAATTTTCGTGGTTGACTATCCTACAAGCAAAGTGCCCCCCCCCCTCCCAAGTTTCGGGAGCCTCAAACTGCATCACCACAAAGACAGGAACGCCGTAAATTACTAATGTTTCTGAATTCCACGGTGTGCGTGTGTGTATAACCCACAACCAATTCTGTTCACGGCCAAAAGTTAAAAATAACACAAAAATGAACTAGGCCTGACGCCTGTTGGAGAAAGAACCCCGAGTTAATGGAAGAGAGAACTCGTACATCGCGCGCGCGCGAGAGACTGCCATCATCCGGGAACTGATCAAATCGGACACGACGGAGAGCCGCGGGCCTTCCGAGGACATCGGGCTCTCTCATCGCAGCATCCCTCAGGAACAGGTGGGCCTATCTGCGCGGTGGCCTAAACAAAATGGCGATAAAACCGAGAGTGTAAGAAAGAAAAAGTTACTGAGCCAGCTGAAACCAATAAAACAACGCGCAGTGTGATTGTCATCTCCAGTCTGCACAACACCAACTCCACAGACGCTTCTGAGAAAAATCCCGCACGCCTTCTCATTCTGTGCGACACAAAGTGAAAATGCAATAAATCTACACACGTTGGCGCTCTCTCGAATGCAGGGATATTTATCGCCGAATCGGTGGACCACATCCCCGTGTTGCCACAGCTTTACGAAGGCATGGCCCAGTAACAGCTTCACGTTCTGGCCTCCTTTATCGCCGAAGTACAGTCGAGTTAGCGACAAAGATTCATTAATAGTGAGAGGCAGCGTAACTTCGTTCTTTGAAACGTGAAAATGCGCTTTAGGAATCAAAAGCCCGCGCCAGTACGAAGCCGCGCGCCTGACTATCATAATCAGCGACGCGAATTTCACAGGGCAGTGGCTCTAAGCCAGGTGGGCGCCTCGGAATCACCGGCCAACCATTTTATCGGGATAAAACGAGACCAAATCCCGCTATTCAACGACTACGTGTGCTTCATACAGTGAGGCTTACTTTTTTTGCGAACTGAGGCGGAAGGGGCAGCAGACCGACCCGTAACGCATAATGAACGCTTCACGGCTGCGCTGTCTACAAAACCGAGCGGTCGGATACGATGAATATGTGACTGAAAGTCGAACAGCTTTTTCGTTCGTTTTAAACATTTCTCGTGGCCTGATCGTTCGCGCCTCCGATGCTTTGCGCAGCGGCCTAGCAACGAGGGTAGCCTTGACTTTAGTGAAGTCAGAGCAAGGGCTGGGCTGCTTCTTTAAGTGACACACAATGTCCAAGCCAATGAAGGTCGTGGGAAAAAGGCCTACGCGCCGGAACAGAACTGGATGATTGGTTTCTTGTTATTTTATAATTCCATATCAATTACATACGATGTTTGGCCAAGATTGGTCTGTGAGAATGAACACGGTGTATGCAGATGTGGGATTAAGCTTTAAGACACGATCCTGTCAGGACAGTTAGTCCTATAACCTATCGATTGTATCGCTGAGAAAGATCAAGGGAATCCGACCTGGAACATGGAGGAACACTTTCCAAATATAAAGCAAGGGCCTCGTGTGCACTCCGAATGAGACAGACAGACGGCCTTGGAAAGGAATCCTTGCAGAAAATCGAATGATCGTAGGTACGGAGGTGTGAGACCGCAACGACCATCCACGTTCTTGATGTGTTTCCTTCATAGGAAAGTTTAAAACCTCTCCTTCCGTTTCTCTCTTGGATTGAACACTAGCAGAAACCGTTTATCTTTTCAGACTGTTTTATGTTCGGGATTTTCCATCTCGATGGGCAGAAGAAGATCCAAAGAGCCTGATTTAACGACTTCTTATTGCCATGGTAGAGATTTAGCTGCTTGCAGCATCTCAAGAACGTACTACATAAATGAACGAGACTGCGCCTGTCCGGCCGCAGATTCATCTCAGAATTCAGCAAATGTGCTTACGGGGTTAACAGCTCAGCAGTAACTTCCTTTGAAGTTTTTGATCCAGATTCACGAGTGGAGCCATCACTCTTAAGTATAAGCAGACAACATAAAAAACTTAATGACGAAAATGAGCAATGTTCATATATCAATAATTCATCCGTGAATATCTTACTTGAATAATTTGCTGGAACACACTGAAAAAAAAAAGTCGAAAGGACGTCTCGTGCAGAAAACAGGCACAGAAGTTTTTGGCGTAAAATTACCAAAGCAAAAGTTCTCCGTTTGCGTCAAAATTGAACTCCTCGTGCTTAATACAGCATAATCACAATCCGTTCTATTCCTCCCGAAAGTAATAAAAAGTGGAGGACGGTGGCTTCAAGGACCTCCCATTTTCGTCTGTCTCGCTGCAGCTTTTGTTCTGTCTGTCCAACTAAATTATGCGCCACTGACATTTGGCCTTATCTATTGCGCCCTCAGCCTCTAATCAGTGTTTTGGTTGAACGGCCGATAAGACAGTCGAATGCGATCAGCTGTAAAATGCGCATTCACAGAAGAGCTCTTTGTCACATCCGCTTTCCAATTAGCGCGTGCACCTGTGGCATTGTTTGGCGCAACAGAGCTCAAAAGCCGAGGCTCAGGCACACGATTCTGTCGAATTGATGATTTCTTTTGCAACAAAAACGTTTTGACTGAGATGCAATTAACTTCCAACGCAACCGCTAATGTGGTCACTTACTTAACTTCTAAATACGAGCTCCGACGCCCGCACATCGGCGGCTAAGCGCGTGGTAGGAGCTGACCTTCTGGCGGAAGTGGAATTTCTGTATGGTCCAACATTTCTTTGAAATTCACACGCTTCAAGAGCATCCAACTTAAATCCACGACAAACTAACTGATAATGCAACGTCTCAGTAAAAGAGTTTGAAGAGATCCGGTTATTATTACGATTGACGAACATACAAATGGCAAGAGAAGAGGACAATCCACACTAAACCGAATATTCTGCCCGGATGTGAACGCGACCTACTGCAAAAAGACTTTGTAAGGGTCAGTAGAGTTACCACGGCCAGCATTCTCTACCTGTCTGCCCGCAGTCCTGGCGGACGTAATTCGAATTAGGGTCACATCCCTATTGTGAAAACGACCAACGTCACCATCTCAGAAAATTATATTTGTTTTAACAATTTCATCAGAAATAGCGCGAATATTTACGCAGAAAACATTATTTGGTGATATCTGTGGAGTTTAATTTTTAAGTCCACAAAAAATATAACTCGCATCTCCGAGTAAGTCTGCACTCGTGCCTGTCTGTACTTTGCCAAGATCGATCACTCAATCAAACCAAAATCTTCTGGAGAATTCGGGGTGGTTCAACGGGATTCGGACAGAAATACACGACGTCTTGTCTGGCTCGGTCACCTGGGAATGAAGGTTCATGCTTCCTCGCACATCCAATTCGGACTGCGAGCATATACACACCTGAAAAACGCCGGCCCCAAATTAATCTCGGGACCGGATAAGCCCTCAGATTCTGCACGTGTGCCCATAGGGCTCAACACACCGGCACAGGGGGTTGTCCTCCCTTAATTACAGAACGAGGGATCCACCCACTGGCTTCCGCTCTGCTTCGTCGAGTCTACAAGGGCAAAATGAGTTTGAAGATTTTATTATTAAAGCTCGTCTGTCAGCGGAACTGTAAACAGCGCGATCCTCGATTACAAGTTCCCGTGACATGCAAACTAACGAATAAGCGACGCGAAAACCCGGCGATCGGCGGAGAAATCTCAGAGACCGACGGCTTCATGACGCCCGCGGGTGAGCCACCTCAGCTGTTCGCACCTTTTGCGCATATATATGTACACGCAGGGAGGTCTCTTCATCTCTAAATTATCACAAACACAGAATACATTATAAAAGGGATCAGTAACAGACCAGCTGGAGGTAATAATTCTAGCGTCCTTTAAAAATATTTTTGTGATAAAAGATCAAATATTGATACCAGTGATAATCTTAATTTATTTGTTACATGGTCAAATATGTACGTAGGGTGGGAAGGGCTCAGAGTTTGCCAGTTTTAGGTCAATGAAATCTAAACTTTCGTCACATCAGAGTACAAGCAACAGGACCAATGCTCAACAAATCCAGAGGCTCTGCGTTGACGTTTTATGCTGGTAAGATGTAATTAAATCCCTCTGACTCTGAGGTATGCGTTTACTCCCCTTACGTGAGTCAAATGGCGAGATGGATCTTGTGTTAATCTGCATCCCTGGTGTTTACGTACACTTCGATTCCCTCGTTTTGCTAATAAGAATATAAGTAGGTAAGCGTTGTCCAATCAATCTTACGCTGAGGAGACATTCTTATGTCTTTTCATTGCCCGCAGCGTAAAAGTGGTCACCGGTCATCTGACACTTCTTGTCTGTCTACTCAAAAACATTTGCGAGGTCGAAAGGTCGTGAGACTCTGATTCAGTCGCCTCGCTCCAAGAGTTACAGCCCAAGTCTCTAGTGGCTAAAGCGACCTCTGACGTAGAACCAGGGGCCGCTGTTAACTTGTAGGGGCAGGTGGGGCAACATGGCGTCTCAGAAAACAGTCTTAAAGTCGAACGACAATCGCTCGCAGTCGTTAAATGTAAGGAAGACGTTTCCATAAACGCTAAAGCTTCCAGATAAAGGGGCCGAAAGCATCAAGAATCATTTCACTACGTGCGCGCTGTTCAAAACATGCCTTACTGAATGTCCAATCAAACCGTCAGCGGTACCAACCCATGCCTACAAAAATATAGTAACACCTTCTGTCACATGATAACCGTACCACTGAAGAAAGAAGGAAAAAAACGCTTTGAAACAGATGCGCCGATAACTTGATGTAAGATGCAATGTGACGACCTGGCAGGCCACAGTTCGAGTGACCCAACTCGACGGGACCATAAAGATTGATTGGCACATCGCATGTGCTTCAGTTCCTATCCATCGAATATTATAAAGCAAGAAATCTCTTTTCGTTCTATTGCATACTTTGTGCTATATTTTAGTCATTTTATTTCCGAAGGCGGCGATTAAAATATCCGCCTGTATAAATCGAAGCTAGAAAACACTCGGGTCGTAGAATTTTACATGGCAATAAAAGTGCGCGCCTCTACTAAATGTTCAGTCCCAAAGCAGTTCCGTAACTTCTTACACAATTCTCTCTTCACCATTCGCCCGTAACACACTCTTTATTCCGTATCTTACTGAATTCTCAAATGAAATGCCATCACAGCTTTAAAAATCTCTTTTCCCGAACCAAAATTACAATGGAAAGGCCCAAGATTACGCGAACACACAATCAGTCGGAACGTTCAAAGTGTCGCGTCCATGTTAATTAAAGCTTATTTTTACGCGACGCCCAATCAAGACACTTCGTCTCATATTAGGCCATACCCGCTGATGGGCATACGCCATCCATCGAGGATTATTGGAACAAAATTTACATCGTAGCCCCGATGATGGAGGCAGCAAGAACCTCTGAGACGTCGGCGAAATGAGTTCAATTGGTTCAGGGTCCGAACCTTAGGCGTCTGCATCAGACAGTAATCATGTTGTGACCTACCCGGTGGAATTTCAAAGCCAAATCTACTAGCAGTCTAATCAGGCG
>NW_019059866.1:194707-206555 GCF_000696155.1 Zootermopsis nevadensis | reverse complement strand
GGAGCACAGCCATTGTGCCACGAGAATTAGAAGCTGATGGGATCCATTGTTGGGTGAAAAGTGTTCACACAGAGGGGCACTCAGACTCACCTCCCCCCTCCTCCGCGCCCTTCGACCACTCTGGCGTCCACTCCTGAAGAGATTAAATTAATGACGTCATCACAACGTTCGTGTGTGTGCCAGGGTTCGATCCGACAATACAGTCCCTTGCAAATAAATTTATACTTACACCTGAAGCGTTTATCTGATTAGGCCCTAAAATATTAATTTGGCCACAGAGGTCAACTGGGATTGTCTTCTGGCTCGCAGACCAGGAAGAACTTTATTACGGGTCTCTGACTGCCCATACGCAGAGTCCACGAACACGGGAACAGGGCACGACGCGGAATTTATGTTGTACAACGAACATGCTTTATTTCAGACGCAAACGACACAAGATCAGTGTTCGGATTACAGACGGATTACGTACGGGTCTTGTGTTTCAATTAACAGTCCTCGAAAAATTACAAACTCTTAAAATAACACAAACCCTTACATACAGCGTCGTTCTAAAAGAATTCCTAGTTATAAATTATTTCCTTCTTTTGCTGAAGTTGGTACCTCAGACTAGATGGCCACTGGCTGGACGTCTGGGGTTCTATTCCCGTCAAGAACAAGGACTTTTCTCTTTGTCCCAACATCCAAACCGGCTCTACAACCCTCGTACCCTCAAGACTTACGAAGTGAAGCTGCCTTTCGGACAATATTCTCTTAATACATCCAATTCGAAACACGTGGACAAATCAGTGTTTTGGCTTAAGAAGAATTAAGATAAGAAATGTGTGACTACCGAGGCAAGATTTCCCTCGTACTATCACATGTTTCTTGAGCGTCGTCTTAGGGCACGAACAACCGACCTGAACAAATATTTCCTCTCTTCCGCGGAGATAAGCGAGTCCCACCGTAACAGAGATAATCTCGCTGCTGAAGGAGCCATTGCTACACGGAAGGGGTGAAGAGTGCACGCCAAATTCTGTCTGATAACGACGAACGAGATTTTACTCACACAGGAACGGTGAAAAAAGGCGACGATTTGAAACGCCACGCGTCTTCTGACGTTTCGTAAGCACGAAAAAAAAGTCACAATTCATACACGCGGTAAATGTTTGTAATAAATTACCAGTATCAGCCAGCAATCAGTGCCCAGTGTTAAAAAAAGAAAACACGACGTCTTGCAACGAACTGAAACTGTGGAAGAATGGACCAGGAACGATCGGTTAAAAAACGACACACATCTGACGTCTACCGAAATCTGGCATTGCAAGTTTCAATTGCTTCTGAAAATAAAGATATTAATTTCCTACAAAATTTTGCACTAAGTGATGGAGAGGCTTGCAAGACCACGTTAAACCAAAATCAAAATTACTTGCGATTCGCGTCTGACAAATACAGCTGTATGAAAAATTGTTAATGAGACTGTACTCTAATTTCGACTGCGATCGATTGTCGAAAACCGTCCGGCAACAAATCCTGTACACAAACATTAAAACACGAGCCCATCGCATTAAATCCTGACAGTGTCTATGTCATTTGTCGGAAAATTAGCCGCTAAAAACGGGTGAATATTACATCATTTATGACTTCATCGTGTAGAAGAGATTTGAGTCGCAGTTTTGAAGAGGAACGCTGATTATTCACGACGTTTCTAAGACGTGCTGCGGTCCACAGCCTGCGAGGTGATTTTCAGTAACATCACAGTCTGGAAACTTTCCGATCGCACCTCGTATCAACATCACGATCAGAAAGCGAACGCAATGTTCGTGAGACAACATCTCTTGACAAAACTGTGGCCACAGAATGCACATTGCACCGAAACGTCCAAATAAAACCACCTGTGCCAGAATTCTGTCGGCCCCAAAAATTCGCGACGCAGAACCAAGACGAGACAATTCATTTATCACACTCGCATTTGCTGGCATCCGTCTTCCCCTAGCCTTAAGAGTGACAACATTAACCTTCCAGCACAATTCAATTAAACGTCGTCTTATTAAACACCGCATCTCGTCTCTGCCAACGTAAATCATCCACTGTCACAGAACAAGAGCTGTTAGAATGTCGCGCACGTTCATTCCGAATGCGCGGTCCTTCCTTGCGTCAATGGCCCGAAGGACACGCGACTTCGTCCTAGCTGCACGCAGGGAAGTAACTTCCACGGATGCCTCCCAGCCCCTACGAAATCTGTGGCCCATATGCCCATTCTGCACGCACAAAACAGGGGGGAAAATGCATATAAATTACGGTCAGAAACCCTGAAGGACCTTGTTGAAGATGAAATATAAAATGGGGTGGAATATATTCATCTGGCTCAGAATGGAGCCCTGTCGCGGTACGTGTATATTCTGGTTAAATAAAAGTCAGAGAATGTCCCGACCAGCTGAGCGACTACTAGCTTCAACAAGGACTTACTTATCTTTTACAGTATCTGTTCTCTTTAAGCGGACGTTGGACTTCTAGCTAGCTTGCAGTGTCGTGTGAACTTGCAAGTAGAGACCGATGTTTCGGAAGAATATACAGCTGCCATCTTCATGGCGTTATTCCCCAGAAGACTAAAACATCTTCAACGCTCTAATCTCTTTTTCTTTTTTTTATAAAATCTGTCATAGAAAAGAACTAAGGAGCAGAGATAGACGAGGAAAATACATTCTAATGAGAAGTCCACCGACAAGGGGAAATGTGTGTCGACGTGTTTCTGCTTTCCTGATAAGGATTTGTTGTTTTCCTCTCAGATTTGTCAAATCCTGAAGACGGATGCCGCCTGTTAGCGGACCAACGCGGTCAATAAAGCTCCAGGGTTGGGCGAGTGAGTAATCTAAACGAACGCACGGCAATTATTGTCTTTGAGGGTGGAAGTTACGAGACACGACTCGTGAACCCAGATCAACTTCCCTACGCTCCGATTCTCAGGCACATTCTATTTCACGCACGTGCAAAGGACAGTTCAGGACTCGATTTCGTCTGACGCGTGCCCGGAGCAGCAGATACCGGAGCGCAGATGATCCGAACATTTCAGTCGACTTCCCCGTGGGAAAAAAGGGCATTTATTGCTTCGATCTGGTTAAAACTCTGGTGATGACGTCATCAACTTGTGGCTAGTCCTATAAAAGTTGACACTCGTTCGGTTGCTAAAGAAATCGGGCCTCGCGTTCATGACCGCGTTCACAACAGCGCGCCACCGACCAGCTGGCAGTCCCGCGCGTATTTTAAAATATCTACCGAAGACTGGGCATTATGCCGCTCTCATCCATAATTCCCCTCTCCTTTCCTCTCGTGTTCCAATATTTTCCTCAGGACCTGCGAATCCACTTAGGCTTGAGCTGATAGGCCAAGTGTCACATCTACGTAAAATGATTTACTCACCCGCTAATATGTAAATTTAGTAAAATATTTTATTATTTTGGAGCCGGGATAGCTCAGTCAGTACAGTGACTAGCTACGGGCTGGACGACCGGGGTTCGATCCTCGACGGGGGCAGAGGATTTTCCTTCTAGCCCCTACGTCCAGACTGGCGTTAGAGCCCACCCATCCTCCTATCCGATGGGTACCGAGGTCTATTCCCCCGGGTGTAAAGCCGGCCGGGGCGTGACGCCGACCACTCACCCCATCTAGTGCCGAGGTTAAGAATGAGTAGGAGCTATACCGTCTCTCCCCCTAAGCTCCTACATGGCGTGTAGCGGGACGGCCCCGTGAACGGCGTCGGTCCAGACAGAAAATCCAGAAGCTGGCTGCAGCATCCGCGTTACATCAGATAAACAATTAATTTCGCTGGTCGGAGTTGAAACTAAGCGACGGGGAAGCAGACCGAGAATTACCCACTCCAGAGGACATCGATATTCCAGCAGAACATTTATAGTCCAGCTTACAACACGCATGCGCGGCCGACCAGTCCCGAAATACACAGACGAATTTAATATGCAGGGATGTCCATTATTCACACTCGTGCGAGAGCAATGACACAGAGGGCCAGAGATCCGAGGGAGTTGAGATGGCCGCCTATCCAATGGGTATCGGGGTCCCTTCCCGGGGATAAAGCCGGCCGGGGCGTGACGCCGACCACTCACCCCATCTAGTGCCGAGGTTAAGAATGAGTAGGAGCTATACCGTCTCTCCCCCTAAGCTCCTACATGGCGTGTAGCGGGACGGCCCCGTGAACGGCGTCGGTCCAGACAGAAAATCCAGAAGCTGGCTGCAGCATCCGCGTTACATCAGATAAACAATTAATTTCGCTGGTCGGAGTTGAAACTAAGCGACGGGGAAGCAGACCGAGAATTACCCACTCCAGAGGACATCGATATTCCAGCAGAACATTTATAGTCCAGCTTACAACACGCATGCGCGGCCGACCAGTCCCGAAATACACAGACGAATTTAATATGCAGGGATGTCCATTATTCACACTCGTGCGAGAGCAATGACACAGAGGGCCAGAGATCCGAGGGAGTTGAGATGCTGTGCTGTGACCTTTTCCCTTCTGATGTTACAAAAAAATTTTCGCTTAATCCTTGTTATAATTTCGCTGCATTCGTAAGTCCAGTTTTCTTTCGTTGGTGCCGATCTCCTGGATTGTGACGCCGCGCGGACTCACGGGAAGATACCGTTTCGGAGGAACATAATGCCTCCATCTTCAGGGTTGATGATCGAGACAGTACGATACTCTGCAGTCGGTGATGTTTTAGCTGGAGTTGATACAGTAATTTTATGGACATGAATTACAGACAAGCCACTGTACGGGCTTCGAACAGAGAACTGTGTGCCGTCTGTGATGACAATAATTGTGCAGGTAATGGAAAGACGCTTGAAACTTGTTACGCTTATTAAAGTTGTACTCGCCAAATATAATTAGAGTGATGAAGTCAAAGGACCATGAGATGGGCAGGGCACGTAGAAAAATATCTACCGAAGACTGGGCATTATGCCGCTCTCATCCATAATTCCCCTCTCCTTTCCTCTCGTGTTCCAATATTTTCCTCAGGACCTGCGAATCCACTTAGGCTTGAGCTGATAGGCCAAGTGTCACATCTACGTAAAATGATTTACTCACCCGCTAATATGTAAATTTAGTAAAATATTTTATTATTTTGGAGCCGGGATAGCTCAGTCAGTACAGTGACTAGCTACGGGCTGGACGACCGGGGTTCGATCCTCGACGGGGGCAGAGGATTTTCCTTCTAGCCCCTACGTCCAGACTGGCGTTAGAGCCCACCCATCCTCCTATCCGATGGGTACCGAGGTCTATTCCCCCGGGTGTAAAGCCGGCCGGGGCGTGACGCCGACCACTCACCCCATCTAGTGCCGAGGTTAAGAATGAGTAGGAGCTATACCGTCTCTCCCCCTAAGCTCCTACATGGCGTGTAGCGGGACGGCCCCGTGAACGGCGTCGGTCCAGACAGAAAATCCAGAAGCTGGCTGCAGCATCCGCGTTACATCAGATAAACAATTAATTTCGCTGGTCGGAGTTGAAACTAAGCGACGGGGAAGCAGACCGAGAATTACCCACTCCAGAGGACATCGATATTCCAGCAGAACATTTATAGTCCAGCTTACAACACGCATGCGCGGCCGACCAGTCCCGAAATACACAGACGAATTTAATATGCAGGGATGTCCATTATTCACACTCGTGCGAGAGCAATGACACAGAGGGCCAGAGATCCGAGGGAGTTGAGATGCTGTGCTGTGACCTTTTCCCTTCTGATGTTACAAAAAAATTTTCGCTTAATCCTTGTTATAATTTCGCTGCATTCGTAAGTCCAGTTTTCTTTCGTTGGTGCCGATCTCCTGGATTGTGACGCCGCGCGGACTCACGGGAAGATACCGTTTCGGAGGAACATAATGCCTCCATCTTCAGGGTTGATGATCGAGACAGTACGATACTCTGCAGTCGGTGATGTTTTAGCTGGAGTTGATACAGTAATTTTATGGACATGAATTACAGACAAGCCACTGTACGGGCTTCGAACAGAGAACTGTGTGCCGTCTGTGATGACAATAATTGTGCAGGTAATGGAAAGACGCTTGAAACTTGTTACGCTTATTAAAGTTGTACTCGCCAAATATAATTAGAGTGATGAAGTCAAAGGACCATGAGATGGGCAGGGCACGTAGACCGCATGGGAGAGAAGCATGCACACAGGGTTTTGGTGAGTAGGAAGACCTAGACGTAGGTGGAGGGGATAATATTAAAGTGGATCTTAGATGGAGTGGTATGGACTGGATTAATCTGGCTCAGGATAGGGACCAGTGGCTGACGGTTTTGAACTCGGTAATGATCCTTCGGGTTCCATAAAATGTTGGGAATTTCTTGAGTTGCTGAGCGACCGTCAGCTTCTCAGGAAGGACTAGCCTCCATGGAGCAAGGAAGTAAGTAATGAAACGATATCGAAAGACATTTGTTCTGATACTCTCTGATGCCAAAAGTCGAACTGTTAATTCCCCTCATTTTTTCAAGAAGGGGGAAAGCAGAGAAGGATGACAACCACCCAGAGAGGGACGCGAGCGGGGGGCAGAGCCCCTGGTGCGAAGGAACCGACGTTCGCTCTGAAGCAGTTCACACAGCGCGGTCGGTCCTCTGTCGGACTCACACGAGTGTCAGCCGCCCTGGAGGCGGGCTGAATGTTCACAACCTCGACGACAGAGAACATCGGATGGGAGTCTGAAGGTACCAACGCCAACAAACCAAACGGCCAGAGGGAGGCGACCGGATAATTACCACGACAACCAGAACAAATTGGGAAAGCGAGTTGTAAAATCTGCCCGCAATAAAAATACAAACTGAAAATGTAATTTGGTTGGAATGCAGAACAAAGAAGAGGATTAGTTTCGTGCTCCCGTGACAATTACGGTAATCACGAAGAGCGGGAGTCCGGAATGAATGAGCCTTAATTCCTACATGAGGCGAGGAACGTGAGGAGACTCAACAAGTCGCCTGCCCACGGGCGGCGTTAAAGCAGAGAGCAGACGTCGACTTCCTTCGAAACAGCGAGACTATCGCAAGAATTCGGTTTCGATACCCGGTCAATACACAAGGGTCTCCGATCTGATCAATGGGCTATGATACACGCCTAATAATGGACGCATTTCTGTGTCCATCCTCACCCCCTCTTACTTTTAGATTTAGGCACAACTAGAGAAAAATTACATCACGTCACTTATTTCCAAGGCTTTTAACAGAAATATAAAAGAATTATATTACAAATTTGGACGTATTTCACAATAGCATTTTCTAATAACTACACCTCTGACTAAATACCAACCAAAGAAAAAATTCCCGTATTTTACAATCATAAATTTGCATTACCTAATAACAACGTTAACAACATAAGACGTGTAGGACTGGAAGCCGGTAAATATATTGACCAACAAATGAATATTAAGGCACAGCAATGTGCTGTACTGCTTACGAGCATGATACGAGATGTTTCGTAAGCAAAATTCAGCAGCCATTTCTCACCCAGGTCTCTCCTGATTCACTACTAGATGGCTCTGGCAGTCAAATTAGGACTGAGTAGAAATTGTGCAGAGGCAGTGGGCTGGTCGCTCACAAATGTACACTTCGAATAGGAGACTGAGTAACAAATTAACGAATTACACAACGTTAAGGCCAGAAACGTTTAACGCCGGTTTCGGATTCAATCCCTCACGTGCCACTAACGGAGTTTCGTAGTTGCATTTCCTTAAAACCAAACACAACTGATACGTCACCGCTCGGTCTCCGTGACCTCGTTTATAGAAACGCGTGTCTCGTGTCGCAGAAGCTGGCTCCGAGTCTGGTCGCCGCCCCCCCGTGAGACGTCGAACCATCCGTCGTCTAACGTCAGGTCGTCTGTCTGTTGCAGTCGCATGTCTCATTCACGCCTTCGTCCTGTTCATCTCGTGGAACCATTTGTCTGAATCCATCTTCACGACATCTCTTTATCCTGACGTCTTCGCCTGGACCGCGCCTTGTATTTCGTTTCCGATTCTTCATTGTGTTTTTGTTTGGTGTCTGACCTCTTGAAACGTGTGGAAAGAAGCCATCTCGCCCTCCGCATCAGTTTTAATGGTCTGCCACCTGCGACTGCAGCTAACCTTTTAGGGTCGAGAAGGCTCTGAATTGCAGACCGTCGATTATGAAGGCGATGGAAACTGTTTACAGCGCAGATCCTCCTCCTGAGTCCTCAGCCGAGCAGCAGCGCTCACTTTAGTCTGCCTTCGGAACTACACAGAGTTCGGCACTTTTAAAGAACCAGTTACGACGTACATATTCAAATTTCAACAGCCTAAATGCAGACTTCGCTGCACGCACCAAACATTCTTTCGTGCAGAAGGCCTAGACGACTACCTGATAAATCCGTCTTCTGGGTTGCGGATAAAATCAACCTCAACCCTGAATATGGAGGCGACACGTTTCTCCGAAACAACATCTTCACCGTCGTAAGAACCGCAAAGGATGGAGAATGAGGGGCAGGAAGGCGAGGCACCTCGGTGGGCGTTGAAATGAAGTGACCTGTGTGACGAGACGACGGGCACGCTGTCAGTGGCCAGCAACGGACTTATAAAACCTACAAGGATAAATAAATGAAAGGTAATATTCAATATATCAGGACCAGAATCGAAGTACGCCAAACCAAACGGAGCCTCGCTGTACGAGAAACAGTTGAAGTAAGGACAAGGGCCTCGCCCGTCTCTTCACGTGACACGTCACTTCGCGGTCCTCTACCGTATCTCCAGATACAATTCCTTTTCGTTCTGTATTTGGCTAGCCGATGTAGTCTCGCGTTTACCGCAGCTGAAAACACCGAACGCGGACGTCCTGACATGTTTCGTAGTCCCAACGAATCTACGCCATCCGGTAAAAAATGCATAAGATGTTTTGGTTTTGGGTTCACTGTCGGCCCCAGAATAAGGTAATCGCTCAGGTGGACAGGAAATTCCCCGCCAATCACAGCTGTCCACTACGCCCTATTCTGATCACGTAGAAATCCGTCTCCTATTCTCAGACGCATTTTAATATTATCATTACATATACGTCAGAGACCTTAGCCACGGTGGTCTAGCGGTTAGAACGCTGGCCTTGTAATCCTGGGGTCTCGGGTTCGAATTTATAACTTGTGTTGGGCAAGGCCGTGGTCTAGGCAACACGGAGTTTTCCTCCGTGGCATCCCAACAATTACTCCATTCACACACAGAAGAAGGCAATGGCAAACCACTTCTGGATCATCTGCCAAGAACGTATATGAACAGGTCCCAGTCCGAGAAGAGAAAAGGATGGAAGGATCCTGTTCATATGGACCTGTCGTCAGACAGAACACTAAATAAATAATATAATAAATACGTCAGAGCCGGAGTCCTCGTCTTTGTTGGAGGTTTCATCTGCCCTAACATCAAGCAACTCTGCACTTCGCCTACAGCGGACTTAGTGGCTTCGTAAGGTCGTCAGAATAAACAGCAATAATAAAGAGTCGCTTCAATTCAGGCAGAAACTGAATTTCAAATATTTACACGAAATTCATGCTTGAAAAGATTACACCGGCCTAAGAATCGTAATTACTGACCTTCAACTGTGAAGATCGAAGCATACAAAAATTCCTGTTCTATGATTTAAGCAAGTAAAAATCGAATGAAACGCTTAAACAGACATCTGGCTCGGTCGTCTAAATATTCCCCCGTTCCGTTTCGGGCCTACGGAAAACGCCGACATCTGACCTTAAAGTCGCGTTTGTCAATATGGAAAAATACCGAACAGCTTTCGATAAATTTTGGTACTGGATTCAACACTAGAATCTGCCAAGCAAATCTGTTTGGGTTCGTACCGGGGAAACAGGACTGTCCTTATAAACGGCTCCCTCCCTCGTCGTACCTGCTCGTGTTTGCTGGCGTCGGTCCGTGGCCGAGATCGCTCTCAGTCCTAGAACTGAGCAACGACGCCGGATGCTGAAGTGTTGGGCGGCTGTCGAAAACACTGATGAGCAAGTATAGTTCGCGACTGTAATCTTGAGACTTGCAAGGAATGCAGGAAGTCCGAAGCGTTAAAGACAGACGCTATCTTTCCTCCTTCACCCCGCAAGTCTCAAGATTACAGTCGCAGAGCGTAGCCACGACTAACGTCCATCCGCGCTGAAACGGATGTCGGGATGACGGGAGAGCGGAGGAAAAGAGAAAAAACAGGAAACAGACGAAGACAAGAAAGCGCAACGCATTTTCAAAACAGCCTATACCTAGCTAAAACGCAGAAACCATAACTTCATCTAACATATTAATTACTCACGGTTAATTATTCTGCGGATGGCCCAGTTTCTTATACAACCTTTTACGCTCCTACGTGGAGGTTTCTTGATCGATTTAGACATCTGGTTGGACTCCTTGGACGAGTCATCAGCCAGTCGCACGGCCTCCCTACCTGTACACACGACAACACGGCACAGAAAGATATCCATGGCTTGAGTGGGATTCGAACCCAGAGTCCCAGTGTCCAAGCGAACGAGACCCCACGCCTCGAACCACGCGGCCAGCCACTGTGACTGGAGGATAACTCAGTTAAAACGAATAAAATGTTTTACTGACTGGGAACTTTGCCTGTGACATTCAGTCGGGATGTCCAACATTTCAGCCCCCCCCCCCACCAAGTTTTAAAAACGCGGAAGCCAACGATATTTCTGGGTGTGGGCGCGAATTAGGAATCGCTGGTAACGCTGGTTCGCGAAACGAGATACAAATTACAACCAGCAGCAGACGAGGGACAATCCCGTTTCGAACACTAAATCAAGATTCTGTACATAAAACGTCACGTGACTCACACATAATTTCACGTTCAATTTCAAAGAATTAAATAAATAGAAACTTCGTGATTTATAGAAAAAAGGCTGCTTTGAGCTTTTGGGTAGGGGAAATTCTTGAAAAAGGCAGATGGCAGGACAGTGAAACGTTTTACACGAAATTACTGACAGCATCCCTCCTCCGAAGGCAAAAGCGAGGAGAGCGAGCAATGTTAACTACGCACTTCCAACTAGTAGTGAGTTATTAATATCCTTTGTCAATTACTCAACTCTGCATAATAATCCCCTCCGCTAACTGCGCTGTAGACCCATAGTTTTAGAGTGGTTTAACAGTTCTCAATAAGAGGATTATTTATTACTGTCAGTTTAAAAGGCTGAAAGTCACTGATAGTAGTTTATGGGGATTCAGCTGTCAAGAGCAAATGACGAATTGGCCGGGGCCTACATTATGCTGGACAGCGTCCACTGACACGAACGTCTACGGAATCGAAAAGAGTCGAACATCGCCGTTCATTAGCTTCTTACGAGCTTCATAACACACTACAGAAGAGGCAAGATTAATTAGCTTGATAAACTTTTCGCCGATTATTTCATCTGTGGTGTCTTGTGTGTCAATTTGGCGGGACAGAGACTGTCGACTGGAATATCAAACTCCCCCTTCGGCTTAGAATTATTTATATACGAACGGAATCAGACTGCGTTGTCGGTGTAGTGACTCGTGCAGGCTTAAAGTTCGATTCCCATTCATCAGGGTTGATCTTTCTTCATCCCACAGCGTCCTGTTGAGCTCTATGAGCTGTCATGAACTCCGTATTTACTACTGATTTCGTCGAAGAAATCACACGACCCCCAACTCCCATGCATTCCTTCAGCTCACGTTAGATATTCTGAGGATCGTATAAACAACCCTGCACATACCCGATTCATTTCTTATCTTCTAAACCAGTTTAATTAGTACATGCTTCGCTATCCCCGTGTTCGCGTAAGCATCTTCCAAGCGGTCACATTGCAGCCAGCATCCCGTGGCACATTTCCATTCTATAGACTCTCTCACGGTG
>NW_019059866.1:162605-191803 GCF_000696155.1 Zootermopsis nevadensis | reverse complement strand
GGGGGAGCTCGATATCCGGGCCACCCGCTGCGCCGCTAACACCACTTTTTTCAAACACCCACAGCTCTCGACATAAGTCTTGTACTAAATCCAGCACCGCAGAGGTCGCTGAGATATGCATCTCGGATTCTAATTTCTAAAGCCGAAACTGGTTCAAAAAGTTTCTCAACTTCGAAGACGAAGCCGCCTCTCGAGCAAACACGGCATTTTGCATCAGCTCTCCGTAGTTTTCCTATAATTTCAATTTAAACCGCTGAAACTATGGAGCGGCATTGGATTCTAGACAGTGCCAGCTAAATCCAACACGCCGTCGTCACAAAACATCTACATTCACCCTTACCGTCCCTAAACCGCCACTTTCAAAGACATTGACTCCGCGCCTCAATTCTATGCGTATTTCTTGTTTCCATGCACGGTCGCGAAAATTTTTATGTGTGTCCATCAGTCAGCGCCCCCAATCATCTGACGAATGCCCGGAACTGGACGGGCATCTCGCCTCCGGCGTGTGAAAACGTGTTAGGACGTCGTACGCCGAGTTCTTTCTGCTTTGCGTGCGCGGGACCACGGGTCGAGGAATCTGACGGAACCTTCTGCCATCACCAAGTCGGGTCAGCTCGCGGCTGAGCTGGCCAGAAAGTTTGTGATGAGCGGATCCCTACTTCAGGAATTCAAGAGTCCACTGTACATTTCGTGTACTAAGATAGCAAATTCAATACGAAACAGCGATACAACGCCTCCGTTCAACGACTAGCAGCTTGTTCAATTTGCCTCACTCTGATTTCCAACCTTTCCCCCAAAACGTCACCGCTTTGAGACGTCTTCCACGAAGTTAACAAAAACAGAACTGTGACATGAAACATATTCAGAAGACGTAGAGACACGACTGCGATGAATAAGTGACCTTACTCCGGTAAGGGGCAGGGGTTTAAACTAGAAACCTGTTCCACTTCATTATACGCATAGCTGTATGTATAAATCCACGGAAAAGATCGACTATAAATCTGCATATCGTCCAAAATACGGTCAGCATCATAATGCACACACAACGCCAACTGATCGATGAACCAAAATTCATTAAAAACACTGAAACCTTAAAACCTAACATAACCTAACTCCGTCCAGCAGAGTCAAACAGGCAACTTCCTCTCTGCCTACTCCCGAACTCCCAACATTCATCACTGCAGACTCTTATTTATTTATTTACGTGAATAAGGTCTTTGTTATGTCATTCCATTATAGACAAACGAAGTCGATACTTCGACACTTTTTATACTTCACTCGCCAAAGGTCAAGCACAGGTCATAGTTCATTTTAAGGTCAGTTTCGAATCTCCGTGTGACAATGACGGCAGTGAAAATGTCAGTTGTCAGGGTCGAGAATTGTAAACACAAATTAACGTAACAAAGTGTACAATGCACGCGATTTTAATTAGCGCGGTAATTCATTAAACAACACGAAAACAATCGATACGCTCAATCAAGTAATCATGTATCAATTACAACTGAACAGCAGAGCAATCAGTCTCCCTCACTCCAACACAACAGCTGTTTAACGTCGCTGTTAACAGGCAGCTCGGGTCGACCACGGTGACCCACTTTGTCGCGCTCTACACTTTATTGTCAGTCGACAGGAGCGCATCTGACACAATTCCGGGCCGCCAGTCAGCGCGTCCCGCATCGGCCCTGAAAATGTGCAGACCGCGCGGCGGTAGACGGACAATATGTCCACTTTCCTGCCTCAGCTATCACAGACTGTACGCATAAAACAGGAATGAAATATTTCAAAGGCCGGAGACACAATAACCTTTTGTTCAGATGCATTCGTACTGAAAGCATCATATACCGCAAACAAACAAACAAAAAACCCTCGTTCCTTTTGCGTGTAATTATTTTAAATTTATAATTCATACTAAACGCGTGTATGAACGTGTACTAATAAAACTAGTGGACAAAACACAAAATGTAATCCGGAACATCCGGGGGTCGATCCTTCTGAGAGAAGTAAACCGTTCGAAATCAGTTCCAGTGTCGAAGCAAAGAAACCGTGGAGCCTTACCTCCAACCCCTTTACGCGTTCACCGTGCTTCATCGCAAAAACACAGCAACAAATACTTCTTGGACGCGGACGAAATGCAGACTCACGCTACTCATCCCATCGCCTTCAGAATTCGAGATGAACGCACAGAAACTTCTCCAATGATTTGGAAACGTTCGCGCTGAATACAGACCACGACACCTCGCTCTCAAGAGCAAACACAACGCGAATTTAAACTCGCGGCAAGACAACAAAACAAATGCAGTTGAAACTCTGTGAAGTCTGCAGAGTGGAAGGAAGAGATTTCCAGCCAACGTCTGAATCAACACTCCCTGCAACTTATCGGAAAACGAAGAGACGGCATGTAAAGCAACTGCCGTCATCACTTGTGAACACCAGCGGAAGAAAACGAGTATTAAAAATAAACAAGGTTCAAAGCGAGCCCCAGAAACACTCGCACAGCAGAGACCTCCTTCAGGAGGCTGGAGGGGGACTTAAGGGTGGCACGTACTGTCACTGTAGTCGGGGGGAGAAGCTGAAGAAAACCACGCAATCTGGCAGGACACGATTATTCCCTTTGTCTAGAAGAACGTGGACCTGTGACTGAGCTAAGCCAAGTCAAAGATCCAAGGACGAAAGTCGCATCCCTCATCTCAACTGAGTGCGAGGCTCACGGAATAGCACGGCCACTACAGCACAAGCTGAAGCACCGTCTGCAGAGGTATTGCTCCTGCTATAAGAATTCAGAGACCCTGATGATGGAAGCTGGAACGCCGACAAAATACTTCACTACACCGAAATCATTTTCGGCGTGAGAATAATCCCAACGAGCGACCTCCGCGCCCGTCACTCGAACTCCGGACGCAAAATAACTCCGAGCTGTGCCTCTGACCGATCGGGCTCAACGGCTAAAAATGAGAACAGAAATCAGACGCGTATCTGCTGGGCCGTAGTCACCTTCTGAACGGACGTTTCGGGCAGATTTCAGAGTCTCTCGCAATGAACTGCCAACCGAAACGTCTTCTCAGCCTAACCTGTAGCACGACGCTGATATCGACCAGGTTACATATCACAGATCCAACTAAACAAAACGAAGTAACTGGAGTTGTTATCTTTTGTCAACGCGCTGTGAAGACGCATGGAGAAGTGGAGATAAAACTCCGGGCATTCGTCGTCAGCTTTTGGAGCCCTCAAATGTCCTGTTACTCGCTCCTTCCAGTCACCGGTCGTTCATGCAACAAGTAGCAAGCGACGCCTGTCATTTCATAGCAGTCACGCACCGTCAGCGCCTCATAAATAAATACCCTTCGATCAAAATAAAAGAGCGCTAACTTTATAACATTATCAAGTACAGAAGACGGAGTCAGTCTAAGCTCAGTCTGCAAAGCGACAAGATTTAAAATCAGCGCCGTATCTCCACGTAATTTTGCATGTTAATAAAAATTGTAAAAAAAATAAAACACGGCAACTCGGCAGGGACGGAAACAAAACCTTATTACATAAAATTAACTTCCGGAGTATAAAACGAAAATGAAAAAGATTAAATTACGTACCAGAGCACAGAATACAATTACACAAAATCTCTGTCTCCCTCTCTCTCTCTCTCGCAGTCCACATTTCTGTTTACGAAGGACATTCAGTCGAGCAGCTGAAGTGACGAAGTGTCCGCGTCTGTTCCGGATTACCTACGGCGAGGAGTCGCATTTCCGGCTGTTGGTCGCGCGGGGATTACTCCCGCTCTCCTCCTGATCCCATCGCAAAGATCCCGAGGCAGCGCACCCGTGCAACAGTGGCACATTTAACAGGAACACTACAGTACAATTCAATTATTCCGGACGAATAAATGTAGAGTTGCAATCGAGTCTGGAGCACACGGTTATGGCGACACGTAGCTCCGAGCTAGTGAAATCATGAAGACGTACGAACGAGACTCAGATCACCTGGCGACAGCAGCGAAACTTCAATACAGTGACACGTACGAAATATTACGAGCAACGGAGGAAACGCACACACAAGATCCGCCCGGGTATGAAGTCGCTTCAGGCGTAAACAGTCTTCGTCAGAAACTACTGAAATAGCAATGGGAGTTAACCTCTTGTTGCGCTAAGTGCAATGAGGGCATCTTCTTTTCTGCAAACACGTGAAACAGGATCTAACAGCATTAAAGAACGCTCAATGTGGCGACTGCTACTGGGAACAGAATTCGCTCAGAGCGCCTGTCGCCGAGTCCGGCAATGCACTAACGCGTCCGAACCAGAACATCATATAAAAAATTACCTCTCGGCCGGCGAGAAGTTGCTCCGACGCATTTCAGACCGAAGGGTCACATCCAAAACTTCCCACAAGCCAAAGAGAATCTCCGACTTTTCATTTATTGAAAGACTTCGTTAGATTCAGGCGCTTTAAAATCTTTTGATTTTCAGTCCGAGGCAAATTCTATGACACTGTGTCGACCTGTGCAATGAACAGCGGTTGTCTGGTACTATAACAGTTTGTTAACGACGTCTTTACTGACCACTGTCGGCCGATGTGACCAAGTGTTCATGCCACGATGAACGTCAAATCAAGACGGAGGACGGAAACTCGGAAGAAATCTAAACAATTACAGTTGGGGCTGAACGTTCGATAAATCAGACGCTGTAAATCAAATAGTCTACTAAATACTGGGCTTCTGGGGTAATTTATGGGTAATATAGGCACCTGTTAGCAACAGTACCTAAGACAGCACCATTTTTAATAGATTTTTAGTAAATTTCTGACCTGTAAAAAACAAAAAAACGGGCCGAGAGTGGACAAGGGTGATTGCGGAGAATCCCTGGTTTAAATAGAAGTCAGAATGCGACGTGGTCAAACCGCGCTCCGAATGGACGGGAGCTTGAAACACGTGTCAAAGTTCATTAAAGCATCGGTATCAAACCTGGCAGCAGCCGACCAACACGTCTCTTGAGCAGGGAGGAACGTAGAATAAAAGAGGACACTGCAAACCAACATGGCGGACCGCAGTGACATCCAGAACGAAAAATAAAGGTAAATTAAGTTTAACGCGTAAGTGTTGTTGGCAGGACTGAGCAAGACGGCTTGCACTAACAGGATCTGCGTATACAGAGCAGAGAGAGGTTGCAGGATCTTCGAGTCAGCAGTACTTGCCGACAATGCATAAACGTATCCGAGACAACCGAAGAATCATCATCAGAACAGCTCCGGTCCCAACAAAGCCAATCAGGGGCGTATGGGCCATTGCCGATGCACCAGAAACCAGATTTTGGACAAAAGACAAAAGCTTCATGAATGTCCAACCACCGCCTGTTTACGTTCTTAAAACACAGGACAAAATTACCTTCAATTTTCTGCTCAGACCTAATTACCATACACCAGAGCAATGTTATCACCCTTACCAAACAGCAACTGTTTATGTTTCCGTGCAACGCTGTGTAATCAACAACCAGCAGCTTATAAACTCCCAACCATTACCAACGCCTCCGCCCTTAACGTCGCGAAAAGCCAGCACACTACTTTCTAATCACCCGGTGGAATCCGTTCCCAGCATCGACAATGAGAGTGAAGAGGGGGTGGAGAGGCTGCGAGGGGAAATGGTACCGACGCCTACACGAACCCCCACGTAGGCAATAAGAAAGGCACGAGGCACTCCAGACACTAAATTAAACTCCTCCAGGCAAATTCCCAAATCGTACACGACCGAGATCACGCCTAAGCGTGAGATATTAGCAAACTTCTTAAATTACGGTAAGGATTGTGGGCTGGACATGTTTCGGAAAAGTATTAGGAAAGCGACACGTCCACGTGCTATCTACTAAATACTGGGCTTCTGGGGTAATTTATGGGTAATATAGGCACCTGTTAGCAACAGTACCTAAGACAGCACCATTTTTAATAGATTTTTAGTAAATTTCTGACCTGTAAAAAACAAAAAAACGGGCCGAGAGTGGACAAGGGTGATTGCGGAGAATCCCTGGTTTAAATAGAAGTCAGAATGCGACGTGGTCAAACCGCGCTCCGAATGGACGGGAGCTTGAAACACGTGTCAAAGTTCATTAAAGCATCGGTATCAAACCTGGCAGCAGCCGACCAACACGTCTCTTGAGCAGGGAGGAACGTAGAATAAAAGAGGACACTGCAAACCAACATGGCGGACCGCAGTGACATCCAGAACGAAAAATAAAGGTAAATTAAGTTTAACGCGTAAGTGTTGTTGGCAGGACTGAGCAAGACGGCTTGCACTAACAGGATCTGCGTATACAGAGCAGAGAGAGGTTGCAGGATCTTCGAGTCAGCAGTACTTGCCGACAATGCATAAACGTATCCGAGACAACCGAAGAATCATCATCAGAACAGCTCCGGTCCCAACAAAGCCAATCAGGGGCGTATGGGCCATTGCCGATGCACCAGAAACCAGATTTTGGACAAAAGACAAAAGCTTCATGAATGTCCAACCACCGCCTGTTTACGTTCTTAAAACACAGGACAAAATTACCTTCAATTTTCTGCTCAGACCTAATTACCATACACCAGAGCAATGTTATCACCCTTACCAAACAGCAACTGTTTATGTTTCCGTGCAACGCTGTGTAATCAACAACCAGCAGCTTATAAACTCCCAACCATTACCAACGCCTCCGCCCTTAACGTCGCGAAAAGCCAGCACACTACTTTCTAATCACCCGGTGGAATCCGTTCCCAGCATCGACAATGAGAGTGAAGAGGGGGTGGAGAGGCTGCGAGGGGAAATGGTACCGACGCCTACACGAACCCCCACGTAGGCAATAAGAAAGGCACGAGGCACTCCAGACACTAAATTAAACTCCTCCAGGCAAATTCCCAAATCGTACACGACCGAGATCACGCCTAAGCGTGAGATATTAGCAAACTTCTTAAATTACGGTAAGGATTGTGGGCTGGACATGTTTCGGAAAAGTATTAGGAAAGCGACACGTCCACGTGCTATCTCCCTGAGATCCATTTTAATATCATCCTCCAACCTATGCCAAGGCCTCACAAGTGGCCTCTTACCTTTAATTATGTGCATAATTCTCACCTGGCCCATTCCATCCGCCCCGACTTAACCAACCTCCAGACTCCTGCCAGTTTACAATTAATTCAAAGTAAATAAATTTCCTCTCACTTCATTACGCACATCGAAAGCACAGTAACACAGATAGTAATGACCTCCGAAACGTCTGTAAAACTCTACCAGGCTACAAGGCGCAACAGCCCAGAGAGCCAGATATCGTGGGAGCCTGAAATTCCACCACAATCCAAAGACGTTCAATCACAAATCACAGGCTTCCGAGAAAACAGCTCATCTTCTAAAAGTCTTCAGAACGCGGAAATGATATTTAAGGGCAGTAAAGGGCGACCACCTGGTGAAATGTGCATTCAGGCATTCTCCAGCGGTGCCATTACCCACCAATGCCTGTCGGTTGTCATGCAAAACTTTGCCCCCCGGGGGCCGCTGTAACACGTCGGCTTACGTAACGTGCTGTGTATCGCCTGCAGAGACCACTAAAATCAAGAGCCAATTAAAACACCCTCTCATCGCGCTGAAGTTTGTTAATTACTACGCGGGTTATCACATTAAAACTGCACAAAACTTTTCTTCTTAAAAAAGATAAATCAGAGCAAAGACGTATTGATCACGAAACGGGAAATGCACTGAGAAAAAAAGGAGAATCAGCTGTTATCGTAACCCTGCTCTATTATATAGAAGTTATTGATTACTATTCCAAAGACTTGCTTCCCCCCCCCCCCCCCCCAAATAATAAATCTTGCACCCAGACCAGCCCATTTTAAAGGCACGGTCTTACCTATCGAGATTAGACGTGGATTTGGCAGGGCTCACACACGTTCTTCAATTCCCCTGTCACTCCGCGTTCCGATTGATTGATTGATTGGTCGATGTTGGTCTTCTGGGTTGTAACGACTTGGAAGCAGATACCAACGTTTCGGAGGAATACTTCCATCTTCAGCCAAGAAAATGTTTCCTCGAAACGTCGGCATCTTCACCCCCGTCAAGACAGTCTACGATGTCTAGATTAAGAGCCTCCCAGTAACTTGGATTTCGATGACGTATGTTGAGATGTTTAACGCATAATGACCTGGAAGGGGTGTGGACAGAAGGAGACGAGGCCTCACAAATACGAAGCATCAGCGTTTTGAACAGGCCCATCTCAAGTGTCACGCATTCTACATGTCCCGTCCATCTCGTCACCCTTGAATAAACGACACTCACACACATTACGTCTCCTAACCTCATACTGGTATTAGTGAGAGTCTTTAATACAAATAACCTCTGACGCTGAAGCAGCATCGTGAGATAAATACTCGATGGGTCTCCAGATGGCAGAAACCCACTGCATTGCTTGCTTATGCAGGAAGGCTGAATATTTCACTACTGACACGCAGCCATCAAAGGCCAAAACCCACGCCGCCCCGTCACTGCGCGTTCCTTCCGGCGCCCAACCCCCACGACATGGCTGGAGATTAACATAAGTGGGCCTCGGACTCTCATTCAAAATTCTCTGTTTTACCAAAGCCCCCATTTCCTTTAGCACTTATGAAGAAGGTAGAATGCGCGCGTGGGTACAAACGGAGAGCAGATTCCCTCGTTCCGAATGTCTCTCTATCACACACGATTTGATGGCTCAGAAATATTCAATCTCCTCTCCCATTCTTATCCCGCTTTCATTCAGTTGTCTGCTACATAAAACCACTGAGATTTCTGGGCGCTGAATGGAGCAGACGCTGATAGTTTCATTTCGTGAGAGACGTACCGAAGCAGCGGGGCCCCTGAATCTATCGCGGATAATCCTTCGCCGTCTATTTCTAGTCTCGTCTCCTGGGCCGTGTCTTTCCGTCTGTTGTGAAT
Source organism: Zootermopsis nevadensis (assembly GCF_000696155.1). Next base: position 182,886 of record NW_019059866.1, on the reverse strand, counting down.
AAAAACGATGCTCCTGGCCGCAAATAAACTCAGGAAAAATGAAACAGAACAGACACAGTGCAGAGAATTTAAGGTGAGGGTCAGACGTAGCAAAGTTCAATTTTTCATGCATAAACACACACAACAAAACTTCAACTTACAATTTTATAGTGCACTCAACAGATTTTGCAAAATTAATCAATCGAGGGGAGCCGGGGTAGGCCAGTCAGTATAATGGCTGGCTACGGACTGGACCACCGGGGTTCGATCCCCGGCGGGGGCAGAAGAATTTTCCTTCCTGTCTCTCTACGACCAGACCGGCTCTCACCCAATGGATACCGAGGTCAAGCGTGGCCGGGGGGTGACGCTGACCACTCACCCTCCATCTAGTGTCGAAATTAAGAATGAGTACCCCTCCCCCAAGCGCCTGCAAGGTGTGTAGTGAAATAGTATTTTTAATCACTCGAGGAGATTTTATTCTGACCGATTTCGCGACGCCACCAACGATTTGTGTGTTTAGTGTTTTCAAGTAAAGGCAGCGAAGTCCTGATGACGTACAGCCACTAAAGAAGGTTTCTATGTGCCCGATACAACACAAGAATCTTGCTAGCATCATAGCTCGTCCCACTCCATTCCATTCAACTCCGATGTCTTACCATCCTCTTCCCGGGTCCGCCTCGTCGCCCTACCGAGGTTATCGTCCGATTGGGATCAGACGCGTCGGGGTCTTCGCTCGTCTGTTTCCATTCCCTTGACCTCCCATCAAAGCAAATCCCAGGTAGCCCACGTGAGCGACAGCGGAGAGCGTGGGCGAGAAATAATGACATTTCACGCGATTTGCTACCATCAGATTTCCCTCGCAGAGACGGACGACAGATGAGGGTGGCCTGAAGAGAGGCGTGTTGCATTGTGCCCCGGAACTTCGAGCTGCCAAGACAAGCGCAAGTCTTGCAAGGCGGTTAACGACGGTTCGCAGAAATGTATCGCGTACATCTTCAGGGTAGAAGTGACGTGGAAGCCACGCACCTCCCCTCATCGTCTGTAGGGAGTCACCGATCGGAGAGCCGCAAGCGACAATAACCTCAAATCCAAGTATTCTTGATAAGACAGACGACGTTTCGGCAGCTGACCCTACGCCGTGCGGGCGGGGTCTTTACGAGTGTCACGTTTCATTTTAGGAGAGTTCTAAACAAACTTACAAACTTTTCCTTGGCGTGGCTCCAAGCTATATTAAATGCCAAAATGCTCACAACTTGGCCCAAAGAGAATGTCCGAGTGAGGGCTACATTACGCGAGGCTCGCAAAAGTACGTCTGAAAGGGCGTAGGTACGGCCGGCCATCACAAAAGCCAGCAGCTGGACGCCATCCGCAACCTTCTCAGAGGCCCTCTTCGTAATTCGGAGTTTGCGACCAAAGCCTCGTACGCTACATTCCCCGCTCACAGTAACAATACTGGATGAATCGATACACTGCTCGCGGCTCTTCGCCGTTTCTAATCTTTAAGTGACTGGTCTCATAAAATGACATATTCAGTATTTTCCACCTGAAATAAGCACCTCGACAGCCTCGCAGGCCACCAAGTACGCCCCTGGAATAAAAATAAATTACAAATTCTGTCTGGGAAACGGCAAACCGACCAGCTGTGGCCGTCGTAGCTTCGAGCAAATTGTCAAGACACCGGCACGAGGCAGACAAAGGCCCGCTTTTCAATATCTAATTTCCAGACGCTACACGCGAGAATAAAAGATTCCAAACCAATCGGCATCAAGCATTTCTATATGCGAGCCCTCTAGCAAGACTTCAACGAAGTCCAATATATTCTGTTAAAGCAGATGAATGTATCAGCAGAAATTACTTTGATCGCCGCGTATTCAATCGTGCCTGAAAGCCAATCAGACGCAATCAGAACCGTCGCATTCACCGAACTTCACACCGTGTGGGCGCTACTCCGTGGGAGAAATAATCCAATTGGCGTCGGGACGCGGGATAAGAGAAAATATAAGAGCATCTTTACAGCGCCCACGCAGTCTCAGACCAACAGGCGAGGCACAGCGGAGCGCCTCTGACGTTACCTCTCTGGACCAATTAATTTCACGGTGACAAATTGGTACAGAAACAGAAACGCTGAGAACAGTGCCCGTGGTATTACAGGCCAAGCTCACGAGTCGTCGCTCTATGACGGTGCCTCAAACGGAATGATGCTGACGTATAAGAGCAGGCTTAGGCCTGTAGTTCAGTAAATTTTCGAAGACAAAATCAGTGTTTAGTGAGACAAATGGCAGTGATTTTACTCCAGTTTATGTTGGCGCGTTCCTGGTTTGACGTTACTCGTTGTGCTGAAAAGCTGCTCACAGCAACGGACGGCATTGACGGACGTACCGCCATGTTCTCATCGCACTGAATGACACAGAAATACGACAAAGACCGGCGCCCTACGTCAGCCGCGCGTTCGGGGTCTGTGAAGGTTGAGAACCCTGAAGCCCACACATCGGCTTTCTTCAAAACCCCAAAACGCACGAACTACAATTTGAGTCGCTGGTGAAACATGCTGACGCATTTAAAAACAGGTGATCACAAGACGAGAATCGGACATTCAACAGCGACAATATTACGTTGTATTACTGCGCTGCGCAGATACAGACACGAAGGTTCGCAGTCCAATTCCCCGCACCGTCGCCGGAGTCGACCGTGGGAGGGGGGAACCCGAAACTCGACCGCGTAAAAACCCAAAATACAAAAAAATCTGAAAAGATAATGGCCGGTTGGATTGAGGATGGACGACTATGGAATTATCACTTCCGGCACAGACGCCAGAAACAGAATTGGTCGGCACAGCTGTTGCCTCTGACTAGAAGCCTTGAGAAGAACCGGAGTACGGGACTACACAGTTAGAAGACGTCCGAAATGGAACACGATAAACAGAAGGAGAAGGAAAGTGGCGAAACTGGAATAAAGACACAGAGGAAGTCTACTTGAAATACCCGAACACTGAGACTACAGAGAATAGGAGCAAATATCATGAAAAGCGAACAGCAAACAAACGAGAAGCCACGGAGGCTAATAAAGACTGTTCATGTGAAAGATGACGTGCGCGGAAGGCAGCATTTCGCACTTAGAGACAAAATGATGCTGTAATTGCTCATGCAATCGCAGCTGAGGGCTGTGAAAAACACCGAACCAAAATGCAGAAGAGAGGAGATCGCCTGCGGGTAAGCGCACAAAGCAAACTGGAATTAATAAACCGGAGCAAATATTGGAGGTAAATATGATAATCAAGTGGAACTGAAGTACTAAATGCAGCATTATTTAAATATGCCTCTAATTGATGTTGAAACGCGCGCAAATACAACGAGAATAGAAAATGACTTTTAAAATACGAATATTAAAAAAAGGGACACTGCAATAAGCGTCACAATTAAACCAGTTTTGTAGACTAAAATCGACGCGAACTGCCGAGCCTTAGAGCCCACGCTGAATCTCAGCATTTCTGGAAAATTTTCCGCCAAGTTTCCGAACCTCCTCAGACATTCGGCAGAATTCCCGGTCGGCCGTCGTAAGGCCTCTACCCACACGGGTCAACACAGTAGAAAGACGCGGGTGAGTGTTTATCGATACCTCGAGTATGGGATTCGAGCATACGCTCGCAGCGCTCGAATGGCGAGGACCCACGCGCGGCCACCGACTTTGTAGCCCGCCAAATATTATTAGTACGATCTCACCAAGGAGCATGAAATGGAGAAAAGACGTGTAGCACGCGTGGGAGAATGAGAAATCAATAAAAGTTTGGTTCCGAAAAACTTAGTAGGAGAAACACTTGCTAGACCAAGACGTAGACGGTGGGAGGTCGTGAACTGGATTCCATAGGCTCTTCACACGGACTGGTGGATACATATTGTGGACAAGGCAATGGTTCTTCGAGTAATAAAGGGTTGAGATTATTTTTGAGTACCTTAACGATTTGAAGCTTTTCAAGAAGAATTCTCCTCCATGGAATCAACCCACCACCTGTTTAAATACCACGACCTTATAAAAAAATATAAATAAGTGGCTTTCGAGAAACCATCGATGTTCAAATCTAACTCCAATTTCAGACACACGTAGCTCAAAACAAGAGCAGTGGCACCCGGAAGATTAAAAACGAGGTTGAAGCCAACAGCGCGGGCCTCAGTTCCGAATGCAATTCCGCGTTATCATTTCAAAGCTCTGACCGTATCACGACGCCCGTGTTCCGAAGCCGAAGGCTAGCGGCAATGCGACGTAGGAGTGAGACATCAGACGGGAGCGTTCATTCGGTCTATGAATATTCATGACGAGACCGAGCCATCAAGCAGAGGAGGAATCACGATGTGCCGGAACGGACACAGTACACAGCGGGATTGTTTTTGAATAGTACCGGTTTGTCGAAGGCTCGCCGGAGAATGAACACATTTCCAGCGCACTTGGCAGAGACTGACACATTCCTGTCATGGAAAGCAAATGTATTGATGTGACGTCTCGTGACCCCCAAAGCAAATCTTGATCTCGGTGTTTAAAACGGACGTTTCCCGAGTGTATTCCTTGTCTCTCTCAACGCAGCTGAATACCCAGAAACTGCAGACCGCCGGCAGCCGCTGAACAGAGACGTTATGATTAAGAAGACCCTTCTTCTGCTGTCAGCAACTCCACCCTGACCAAGTGACAATTACAGACACTGCACAACGTGTGATTACTTCCAACAAATTTAACACATAATCTGCATTTAATTAACAACTGGGCAAAATTTCTTCCAAAAATAAAACACGCCTCATTATAATACTACCAATGAGATATCACTAATGTGCAACATACGACTGAAAAACAGTAAAGCAAGATTTAACAAGACCAGCACGAGAACGAACGAGAAAATGCACATTTTTAATGTTTGTAAATTTGCACTGCCTGTACCTAAATACCACGGCCTGCAGGCCACGGGGTTCTGTTACGACCAGAGGCTCATGTTGCAGATATTGTACTGAGGTTTCCCCTGCCACAGTCGGCTCTTAAACGATCAATACACCGGTAATCAATGCCGCGTGGACCACAGTAGGCCTAGTTTAAATATTGGGATAAATAACGCAAACACAAGGCAGCAAGACGTGCCTCAAACACAGTGGAATGGCCGTAATTCTAAGGCGAAATTCGCCTGTTCAGTGTCGTTTGTCCACCGCACAGACTCCGGCTTTTAGTGCCGAAGTCCGGCTTCAATAAAGACGAGCACGCATCAAGATGCATCTCAGAATCATTCTCCCCTCCACGCCGGCCACGGCCAACCCATGCAGCTAAGATGCCTGAAGAAAACCACTGCATCTGGAGAATACTGCAAGGCACGGCGAAGTTAACAGCCAAAGTTCGTCTAAATAATATTTAAGAATTCAGTCCGTACCGCAAAGAAAACGTTACTCTACGCCGTTCCGAAAATGAACTGCTCACCGCTGTTTACAAAAAATATTGATACAGAACGCAGCATTACCGATTGCTATAGAAGATGGTACATAGAGTTACCACCTGGCTTTAAAGGGTTAATAGCACAGTTGGTCGAGGCTCGGGTCAGCCAAATGGGGCAGACTGGCTGTTACCGGGGAGGCAGTGCTGCTGGCCACACAACCAACACTTACGTGCCGGTACGTACGATTTACATTCAAGCAGTGGCCGGTTCGAATCCCTGACAAAGGCATTTTCGTAACTGAGATTTTCCGTCTCTCCACCTGAAAAGTAAGAAGAGTTCAGGTTTGGAGTTCTTGTAGGAAGGGTGTAATTCGAACTTCATCTGCATTGACTTAAGCTGCCGGAGACACACGCCCTTTGCTGGCGAAGGTGGACAACCACTGACGAAGCTCTTTACACAAACAAGCTCCTCAAGATGTGTCAGGGGGAGAGAGAATGCGCTGAAAACTGTGTCTGACAGTGATAACAGGCACCGGTAACCTCTAAAATTCAATTTCTCAGCCTTCCTGTCTGACACCCCCGTTCCTTTATCCTTTCCCTTCGTCGCCTTCTGGCTTCTTTCTTTCTGTCTTCAGTGTGTCCTTTTGAGAACGGGACATTTTTAGCCTAGGCGATATAAGAGCCGATCGAACAAGCGATTATGGTAGCTCAAATTAGTGACAAAAATTCTAAAAGGAAGCAGCTTCCTAGGGCACAGTGCACCGACGTAATCCCCCAGGGCCACAGGGGTCAGTTTTAATTCTCGATTACGCTTATCAAGTTTTAATGAAAGGTGGCGACTTTACGTACCTTGCACAGTAAGACGCGCGAAGCCGGGATACCACGAGACCTTAATCTTGCTACAGGACGTCACAGAATCTGCGATGCCCGGACGCAAATGATCACACAAGGAACAAAGACCATGATTCTCGTTACTACACGCGCGGGAATCTGACGAAAACTTATTCCCGTCAAGGTATGATTTGAGGTTCTTAAGGCAGAGCGTCTGAAGGCCTATCGCCAACTCGAACAGGCAAGGCGATAAGCCTAAATACGGCTTCGCGTTACACCGACAACTGTCTTCACGAAGCAGAGCCCTTGAGAAACTAACAGTCGCTCAGCTGGTCGAGAAATTCTCCGCTTGGTGCCTCCTGAGGTTCCACCGCTGTTTCTACGAGTTGTTTATCCTTTGCATGGAATATAATAGGCCTAATGCATCATTAAAATAAGAGCAGAGATTTCAAGAGACGGAATTCTGTAAAACTCTGTTTTAATTTCCTTTCGGAGGAATGTCTCGGTAGAACGTAGCACATAATCCAGTTACAAAGACAATTCACAATCACGGAAAAAGGCGGGGGGAAAAGCCGGAAGACGTGGAGGCGGATGAGACCGAGACGGAAACAGAGAATGAATAAATGGCGACACTGAAAAGAAATTGATGGTTGGATGGTCTCGGAAGTGAAAACGCACGCACGCACACACGCCTAAAATAACAGACAACGACAGAATGAGAGGGAAGATTAGTCTTGAATGCCATCAATTTCGAGATCGTGGCAGACAAGATAGGAGATTCTGCAGAATCGTGTTGCGGTTCAAAGGGGGGAAGGAACATTACCGTGGAACAGCCTCCCTTTTAAAAGCGAGTCCTTGCTAGATCGCACGACAGTTTAGTGGGGAAAACAAATGGTCTTCTGGGGGTCACTTTTATTAAATCATTACACCACTAAAAATAACTTCCTAACATCGGCCAGCGCCGTAAATCTTTTGCTGGGACACCAACGTTACAGATTTAGTCCGCAGTAAAGACAGGTAACACAAACAAATCTTTATTACAGCCGTTCCATTGCAGGTCGGTCTGTGTAAACTTTCCACTTGCAAAGCGACCGACTGCTTCGCGCGAAAGAACTCCAGACGTAGTTACACGCGTCGTCTCAACAAAGTGGACGTGATAAAACGGTATGTGGGCGGTTGCGCCCGTACTCATGTGTCATCTCGAAACGTATCACACGGATTCCTGTTAAATTTCGAATGACACCAAAATCTGGGGATCGAATTCGGTTTTAGCGCCTAGCGATCAATAAACACGAAGTCGTCGGTAAAATGTGAAGTTCAAATTGTAAATATGTAACGAAATCAGCGTCTGATACTGACTAATGGTGACAGCGCTTGCACAGATACCACGACATGAACCTAACCTAACCTCTGGTTCACCGCGCACTGCACACAGAGTACAACAGTCCCCGTCCTCGTAAATTTCTATGCGCCTTTACCTTCCTTGATAACAAGTCCTTGCACTTCACAAGGAGATTGTGGCAGATTAAAAACCCATTTCGCGGACTTTGGCAACTAAGTAGGAGCACAAACACGCGAGAGACTCACGATGTACGTGTCTGACAGCGCAGAAATCGAAAACCCTTCGCACGAAAACAGAGTAGCATTGTCATAATGTCGCAAAACACGTTTTAAAAACGCCCTGAAGGGAGAGGCGGTGCGTTCCTAACAGAACCAGGTACAGTGGACGCAAAATAACTCCCGAGCATGGGCTAAAGGCGGAATGGGAGACGCAAAGGGGGGGCAGGACGGCAGAAAGTCTACCTGAGCGCCTTTCCTTTTGAACGAAGACACTTTCACGACGACCGCTAGTGTCTTAATGACAGCTTGCTGCTTTCGTGAACACCTGAGGAATAAATCTCGTTAGGGTGTTATGCCACCTAACTACGAGAGCTTAATCCTTGTACAAGAGTGTCAACTCGTTACAAAGTGGATAACCACACAAACTTCGATCGAAACAGCATTTCCAATCCTAGACACAATTCCCTTTTCCAAAATCCCGACAAAAATTCAAATATGCACGAACTGTCGTATGCACAGGCGTGTTACAACATGAAATTAAAAAACTTTTAAGGTCTAAAAATAAATCTGAGGGGTTATTATTACGCACAAACTCAGGGTAATAAAAACTCCATTATTCGAATAAAAATCTGACCTGAATACAATCATAGAGCGACGTTAGTTAATTTAACTTTGTATCACCATGACAAAAGGAAAGATATTTAAAACGCATACAAATATCCGACAGAAGATGGCGTGTTTCATTAGCACACCCTGGAACGTCGTCACGTGCATTGTTTTGCATGAGACAGGCAGCGTATCGCATTCCATAGGCAACTTCATCTACTCTCAAGGACGGACACATAAAATGATAAAAAAAATACGAAATGGATACGGAAATAACAACTCCGGTCGCGTCGAGGTCGTGTAACCACAGCGAGCGGCAGGCCCATGAGAGGATTTACGTGTTCGGTGAACAAAGTATTCATTCTAATTCTAATAACAGTGACCAACTACAGTCAAGAAAGTCCAACCAAAAAAGAAATGTCTCCCAATTCTGGGCCAGATTAATCCAATCCACATCACATTTGTCAGATATACTTTAATTTAAAACTTCCATCTACACCCAGGTCTTCCAAACTGTCTCTTTCAGTTTTTGTCAACTCTCCCACGCACGTTACACTAACACACGGTTTCCGATGAATACGACCTGAGCTGAGCATAACACAATTTCAGTTTTATAACTTGAAAAGAAGACGCAACTTGGTAGACCAAAGCGTAGATGGTAAGATATTAATCACTGCACCCCCAACGCCAGATTCCACCTGGTATAAAAATGAAGTTAAAAGATTTTCTTACAAACTACACACAACACGTTAATGTACGTTAGTGTTCGAACGGTAAGACGAATACACAAGGGAAGTGCTGTGTGGGCTGAAACACGAGGCTCTGATCTTAACTCGACACTGGTATGAACTAGAGAACCAGTTCAGAACACGGACGACGTGTGGACATACGAGAAATATCAGCGCGATAGTCACGGAACACCCACGGCTCTCGAAACTGCAAATTCACTTCCGTTGTCAGCACCAACTCTTACCACGCGTTGGCCTTCCTCAAGCAAAGAGGCGATGAGACGCCCTCGCCACTGACCTAACATCCGGCTTGTGCGTTGTCCAGCTACATGTCTAGCCCATCATAACCACCCTCGCCGTACAGCCTGGTAGAAAATGACCAACTCAGTACGAAGTTACCTGGAATCTTAATTCCAAAGTTCCGGATAAGAAATCGAATATCACGCTACGTCTTACGTTGGCATAATGAAATTCCTTCACTAGCCGAATAATGTAATCCAACACCAACATTTATAATGGATTTTTCTCGGGTTACCAGCTATGTCAGGCGGTTTAATAAAAATACACGAACCCTGAGGACAAGGACGAAGATGGTTGTCGAAACGTCGGTAAACCACCTTACACGGCTGGTAGCCCGAGAATAATTCATTACACTTAGTGGCCGTCAAAACTTCAGATCATACACTTACATTCACAAGTCAGTCGACTTAAAATCTTGTCTAATATCTATGTTACGATATCAGATAACACAGAAATTGATTTAACATCCTAAACGAAACGTTGATGAAATTAAGGGGGGGGGGGGGGGGGGGACTCGAACCCATGTTTCGTACACAGAAACGAAATTATGGAGAGAGAAAAAACTGATATAACAAGACTGACGTGGAAGTTTCTGATCTTGCAAACAATAAGAACGCAATAAAACATTCCAGAACTCTGTATGTCACAGTAACCCGGAAAATAAAAATTCCTGCGGGGAATTCGAAAACATATTGGCGTCGTTAAGGCCACTGCAGAAACGGAAGAGATTAACACAACTCGAAAATATAAAATCGAGAGAACATTACATAAGAAGAGAGAAAGCGTCCTCAGACAAACTGGATAATCGATTCTCACTTCAAATAAAGTTCAAACAGCAAGAAAAAGCACGACCTCTCTCACAGATGCTCCGTAGGAAGCGAACCGGAAGACGTAACTAAACGTACGTTCTTCTGGGGGTGTTTCGAGTTTCGAGCGCGTGAAACGGAAATCAGATACAGAGGACTGTCTTCTTTACTGGACTGCATTTGCTGATGTCGATTCCGAAACACGTGGCAAATTACGTGGACAGGCGAAACTCTGCCCCCGTGATGTCATTACTCAAACTGCGTGTTTCACAGACGAGAATTTCAGACCAGAAGTCTTGTCCTTATTAATCGGGAACTTCAATTTCAAACGTTTTTCAGTGTAAAGTGCCCTAATTAATTATTCTTCCAATAGGCCTTTGTCAAGACGGGAAAAACTACAAAAGCTTCTTTTTAGGAAATAAATCGTTTGGAAGTGTTTTTTTAGAGAGAGGGAGTGAGAGAGCAACTGGCCTTATAACTTCATAAAAGGCACGAACTTCGCCACGAACTGACACCGTCAGTTTGTCAACACAGCTGGTTACCATTAAGCGGGGAAAAAAAAACCCTATTACCTTTATATGTATGAATTTTTCACACGGAGTAATTTTTCCGACATTTTAAATTCACGCCCAAGACATGAGCCAAAACTACACTTGCAGCATTTTTCCTTCGAAAACAAATTTTCTGCTAAACAAACAAAGCTCACACTGCACGAATTCTTTTGTTTAAACATTGTTCGATTGGGGGGGGGACGGGGATTTGCACAGCAGATAACCCCCCTCCGATCGTACGCCCCCCCCCAACCCCTCTGTAGCAAAACGCAGGCGCCTTTACCGTACCGGCGCTCAGGGCGTCCACACACACACACACATACTTAGTGTGGGACAGGGACGTCAGCGTCGAGACGCCTCAACCACCTGTCTGTCCTGCAAGTGGCCGGCCACACCACAGCACGACAACTCGCCTGACTGCACTCCTGAGGAACCTGTGTCGACACAACAGTTCGTGGGGCGGGGGGGGGGGGGGGGGGGGGACTCGAACCCATCTTTCGTACACAGAAACGAAATTATGGAGAGAGAAAAAACTGATATAACAAGACTGACGTGGAAGTTTCTGATCTTGCAAACAATAAGAACGCAATAAAACATTCCAGAACTCTGTATGTCACAGTAACCCGGAAAATAAAAATTCCTGCGGGGAATTCGAAAACATATTGGCGTCGTTAAGGCCACTGCAGAAACGGAAGAGATTAACACAACTCGAAAATATAAAATCGAGAGAACATTACATAAGAAGAGAGAAAGCGTCCTCAGACAAACTGGATAATCGATTCTCACTTCAAATAAAGTTCAAACAGCAAGAAAAAGCACGACCTCTCTCACAGATGCTCCGTAGGAAGCGAACCGGAAGACGTAACTAAACGTACGTTCTTCTGGGGGTGTTTCGAGTTTCGAGCGCGTGAAACGGAAATCAGATACAGAGGACTGTCTTCTTTACTGGACTGCATTTGCTGATGTCGATTCCGAAACACGTGGCAAATTACGTGGACAGGCGAAACTCTGCCCCCGTGATGTCATTACTCAAACTGCGTGTTTCACAGACGAGAATTTCAGACCAGAAGTCTTGTCCTTATTAATCGGGAACTTCAATTTCAAACGTTTTTCAGTGTAAAGTGCCCTAATTAATTATTCTTCCAATAGGCCTTTGTCAAGACGGGAAAAACTACAAAAGCTTCTTTTTAGGAAATAAATCGTTTGGAAGTGTTTTTTTAGAGAGAGGGAGTGAGAGAGCAACTGGCCTTATAACTTCATAAAAGGCACGAACTTCGCCACGAACTGACACCGTCAGTTTGTCAACACAGCTGGTTACCATTAAGCGGGGAAAAAAAAACCCTATTACCTTTATATGTATGAATTTTTCACACGGAGTAATTTTTCCGACATTTTAAATTCACGCCCAAGACATGAGCCAAAACTACACTTGCAGCATTTTTCCTTCGAAAACAAATTTTCTGCTAAACAAACAAAGCTCACACTGCACGAATTCTTTTGTTTAAACATTGTTCGATTGGGGGGGGGACGGGGATTTGCACAGCAGATAACCCCCCTCCGATCGTACGCCCCCCCCCAACCCCTCTGTAGCAAAACGCAGGCGCCTTTACCGTACCGGCGCTCAGGGCGTCCACACACACACACACATACTTAGTGTGGGACAGGGACGTCAGCGTCGAGACGCCTCAACCACCTGTCTGTCCTGCAAGTGGCCGGCCACACCACAGCACGACAACTCGCCTGACTGCACTCCTGAGGAACCTGTGTCGACACAACAGTTCGTGACACTGACAAGAGTCGTTCAGCGAATGCCAAGACTTTATAAAACACGCACAAAATTATTAACTACAGCCTACATTCCTGTGTGACATTTACATTGATGAAATAGCAGATAACACTGTCAAATTCCTTTTTTAAGTTGCAAAAATTCCACTGACGGAACTGCTGAGACGCGCGTTTTTCCCGTGACACTCCACTTCAAGCGTCAGAGACAGACGCCCTGCGACTGTTTACAGTAAATAATGAAGTGGAGAGGCGGTGATCTGCTCGAAGTGCACGATGATTGAAGTATTCTTGTACAGCTCCGCGAGCAGCGATTATTACACAAACGCAGAATTCAACACAACGGGCGCGAGTGTTAACGCCGTGTTACAGTGCAGTGTTAATATCAGTGTTAACGTCGGTGCCGGAGACGATGCAGATTTCAACAACTGGTGGGCACTCTTAGCGCTCGTGTTAGTGCTGGGCACGGCGGCGGGGAACATCTTAGTGTGTCTGGCCATCACGTGGGAGAGGAGGCTGCAGAATGTTACCAACTATTTTCTAATGTCCCTAGCCATAACAGACCTCATGGTCGCTGTGCTCGTGATGCCGCTAGGAATTTTAACGCTCGTCAGAGGTAAGTTGGCTCGTGTCGGCACGCTTCAAGGAATTTCTAAGTCAGAGAACTAGAATTTATCCCTTCAAAAATTCTGCAGGAAGTTCACAGTTTCAAACAAGCGAATATGTAAGACATGACGACATGTGATAACTCGGGTTTACCTTAAAAGAGTAACTCCTGTGGGCGAGAACCCTTCGCCTGCCTCAGAGGAAAAAACACCAAACATTCTGCTCAATTTTTACAACTTCGAAATGAATCTTTACTGCGGTTACAAAAATACTTACTGTAAAGCAGTTGTAAACACACATCGAAAATAAATGCTGAAGACGTGTTTAAGTTAATAGAGAAGTAAACATGACGACACTGTGAAAGCGGCTTACAAATTCCTGACGGCGTGCCTTGTACCATTCCCTTCCCTGTGGGCGTCGTAAATAATTAGAGTTTGAGCTACAATTCTGAAATGGCGCTTTCCAATTCTGCCAAGCTCGAATAAGTTTTAAAATAATACGGCGTGGAGTGGATTCAAGTGGCGGGCTCTTGTGTGAGCCTACTAATGAACGAAACTTCGGAGAATTAACCATCCGGCGATGACGTTCCAAACAACTCTGCTCAACAGAATGAATCGCGCACCAAATATACTGTACAACGTCCCACATCATTAAAATTCGTGCACCCCTTTTCGTCTGTTGACGGTGTAACTGAGATGGCAGGCTCGCATTTTCAAAGTCTCGCTGACTTTCCTAGTTTGACAAAAATGTCTGCGATGGAAGTGGGTGAATATGAGGATTTGCCTACCGCACTGCAGACAGAAATCAATTTGCAGCTGTCAGTTTAGGGCTGACAGTTCCTATAGATTTCTGTTTAAAGACACGTCGTATCGATTACTTTAATCGCAAAGTAGCGGACACACTGACGAGACAAGCCCCGCGGTTACGACATAGTTCATTATTCAGCAGAGAAGAGAACTCAAGTCTTTACCTGACGGGGTCCGCGGTCCCGTCCAAGGAGTGACGAGCCTCTTCCGGGCTGACGGGGTCTTCATTTGCAAACCGGCCCGAGAATTCTTTTATGTGGGTTAATTCATGATACACGAACATAAAGAGGATTTAAACTTTTTATTAACAAAGTGTCCGACTGCCTTTAATTTGTTTAGCCTAACCTAAAACAGACTCGCGTATCAGATGTGTCGCGCAGACCACACGTCGACCCATAAAACTTTGCCGGGCTGTCAGCCGCGCAAGAACAGACAGTGGATGAGTTGGGGAAAGGCCGTCTGTCACAGACAATAACACTCACGTCACTTGGACTGGCATTTATAATCTAACGTCGCCGGGTAAATGTGCGGATTTGCCTCTGCTCGAGTTGTTGCAAAAGCAGCGAATTATTTACTAGAACAGAGCCAAACTGTGTGTGTTCTCTAGCACTGTTTGTATGCATCCCTTATTGACGGGAAGGGTGTACGCTCTCTTAAAACTAAAAAAGACCCTTGAGATAGAAATAAAAAAAAAGTTTACCGCCAAACGCTAAATCAGAAATCATCAAGCGAATTCATAGCGCATCTAAATCTCGTTATCCATTTTGACATAATATTTTTCAAAGTGAGGGCGTGTCTTAGCAGCGCTGTAAGGCATCGAAACTGTCGCGGGACATAAACGCACTGTTCTAGACTAGAAATTACTGAGAAAACGCATAATACAGGTTAACTCAGAATCAAATGTAATAACAATATGGCGAGTCATTTTCCCCTCTCAAAAGTTCTAACTTCCAGCCTTCATTTATATTTATGACACAATTAAAATGTTCTCTGATGTCTCAGAGATCCAATCATGAAAGACTAAGTCAACTCAACCTTACCTTCCAAATTGTCTTGCAATAGTTTTAAAAGTGAACGCTCTGGTACATTACCTGAAACAAGAGAGAAAAAAAATTAAGGTCCTTGAAATACAAGAAATTCAATCGACAGTCGAAGCCTTCAGGTACTCGGAAGAAAATGACGATGTCTGATGAACTAACCTTCCATGAAAATTGCGTGAATCTAGTGGATCAGTCTTGCTGAGAACCAAATGCATTTTTCATGTACTCTTTCGTCTATTCAGAGCCAATTACTGCGGTCCTGGGTACGGGTCGTTAATCATAATTACAGCCAGCTACACTAAGTATTGGCTCAATGATGCTACGCGTTTGTTTGTATAATGCGCCATGTATAAACCAGCTTTTTTTTTTAAATCACTTTAAACCTCTTCTCCAATTTATTACTGATTTTCATCGCCCGAACACACCGACACAAATTCAGCCGCGTCATTACGTACGACACAATCATACGTCACGGGCTTAACCACAAATGTTATGTGAAATCTTCACATTAAACAAGCGTACAACTTCAGCGCACAGCAGAAACTGGGTAATATTTTTGGCGTCGAATTAAGAGATGCGACGTTCTCACGGCGGTCTGTTTGTGTGCTGACGCCGTGCTGATGGGTACCGACGTTTCGGAGAGCTGCTGACAGAGGAAGTATGTTCCTCCGAAACGTCGGTAGTAACCAAGTTTATTTAGTATTAATATTTTATTTTGTATGCCATCTACCATCGTACCATCGTCATTGACCGCTGTTTTTGTGCGTGGCTGTAAATGGTCTTCTTTGGTTGTCGTGCACACTAATAAATAAATTAAACTGAATCATCATCAGGGAAGAAGTCTTTCTTGTACATTAAATTTCCACACAAATAACCTCGATTATTCGCAATTGCCGACTCGCAATATTTAATCTCGAACTCATTTACAGATATACTTAAGACCTATCTCCTGCCGAATGCCACGTGCACGTTACACCCTTTGCGGAAGTTTATATATTTTTCCAATCATCTGCTGACTTGCACAGCCTCGTGGCCCTGTATTAAGTGTCGCTCGATCTCGGACGCACAGGCTTTCGCCACTTTATTGGCGAGTGCAGAAATTAAAAGAGACGCGAGGTTGGAGGGCGACATCCACTGGCAACGCAGACACCAAGTCTCCTGAGAGCACGTCACATGACTCAACACAGACAACCTACTGATCTCATAAGCGTAATATTTTCCTCAAGGACGAAAACCCGGCTAAGAACGGACATGATTAAATTATTATCTTAAACTTATTTCAATAAAGTTAGTAAGAACAACTTATGGAGGTAACTACCACTTTTTTTCCGTTCTTACAGACACAAACAGCTGGAAACTGCCAAAGCCAATGTTTGTTCAAGGACACGTGAAATTTACCTTCTCTTTACGAGGCGTGGGACATAACAAAGTCGCGTGCGCAACGCACGAGGTCAGGGTCCGGGCGTCCGATGCCACACGCTTTCCAAAATATCCCGTCAGATGACATAAGGACTAACAGACTCGTCCGAAGTTGAGAGATAACAGCCCTTGAAATGGCCGGCCCACGGCATACACAAAGGGCATTCAAGTGCCCACACATGGAACCTGAAAGTAGGCATTCCTTCCTCAATGCCAAATCCTTGAACCCGAATGCCCCGCGATTCCTCGGCCTCCTGCCGTAGAAGAGGTTACTACGGCTGCAAAATCCTCTTCTGCTGTCAGAAGGCAAGCCACTTCAACCCATCTACCGAGAGTCAAGCTGAGACGGAACTGAAATCTGCATAGCCTAATGCCCAGATGTCCCAAATTGAAACATGGGGCAGCCCTCGTGTAGGAGTGGCCAACGTAACCTAACCATTACCAGGCCCCTAAGTGTTCTGCAGCGTTCACTGTGAAGCCTCTACAATATGTCAATACAGAGCATTGATTTTATTAATAACCACACACACACACACACACACACACGCGTGCGTCATGAATACGTTATCAGTTATCGCTCAACGCAGGTGGTTCTGTCTCGTCAATGAATAGGCAGGCCACATATTCCAAATCACAGCCCACTTCAGGCAAATAACGTTTTTCAGTATTTATTTTGTTCTATTAAAATTGGTGACATCTGAAATGCAGACGATAAATATGACCCATCGAAGCTATTTCACTGATTACCTACCAATCCGCATTTCCACTACACACATTATAATAAAACCATGGATCTCAGATTAAGCACTAAACTGGAAAGATAATATTAAAGTGGGTCTGAAAGAGACTCAGTGCGAGGATGCGGGGGGGGGGGCAAACAGGGGACCGGACGGGCGCAGTTCAAACAATAGCAAACAGACGTTTCTCAGGACGTTCTTTTTTTTCCGAAGATAAAAAGCTATTAGCAATTGCACTGATATTATGCTCCGGAAACAATCCCCACCGACTTGATTTTCTCGGGGAATTCTGTCGCTGCCCCCTCTCAGAAACAGTTCGACACAACACCGTTCAGACTTGGCTGGCGTGCGATGTCTTTGTACCGATCCTAAACACCAAACTGACTCCAGATATTCTTAGTAAAGTGAAAAGTAAAGCTGTCCCGCTACACGCCAAGTAGGCGCTTGGGGGGAGAGGAGGTATAGCTCCTACTCATTCTTGACCTCGGCACTAGATGGGGTTAGTGGTTAGCGTCACGCCCTCGGCAGCGCTGCCGTAGCCAGTCACTATAATGACTGAGTCATTAATAAATTCAACACGTGCTAATTATACGAACAGATCGGGCTTTGTTCGGACTCAAATACAAGGAAGTCGGGCTAAATTTGGGGCTCGGGCCAACTGATCCCTGGGCCAAGCCTGGGAAATTTTAAAATTTCGGCCCGCGTAGACCTGCAAAGCGATGGACTCTTCGGGACGAGGTACCGAACGTCGGGTGGGGAATCCCTTGGCACGGCGAGCGACTACCACGCCCACCTACTTGATGAATGAGTGAACGGACAAGCATGCAAATTACTTCACGGCCGTATCAGAATTACAAATAATCCAATATTTTCCGGCTCAAACAAGATTTGAAGCTCTTTCGGCGACTGAATTCAAAGAAGTGTACTTGGACGATCAGCCGTGTGAGAATGGAGATACAATCCAACGTTTCCGACACTGCCTGTCTCCATCATCAGGGTTGCGACTCCGTTCTTACGCGGCTCACCGTCCCACAACACTGACACTGGCGCTGTGCTGAATATTATGATTACGTCAATTGCGTGGGAAAACGCGCCCATCCCTCCGATCCGCCAGCTCCGGGCGCGAGCCGGACGGACCAGTCCGACACGGCACAGCGCGAGGCTGTTCTGTGCATCGTTTATTAATGGGCATTTGTAATTGTGTTTCGATCTTCGAACCTTCATTCGGTGGGAAGAAATGAATGAAAGAACGGGGCCGAAAGGTCACACTGTTATCGGAATTGGCTTTACGTAACTAAGCATTCGTGATATACCAAAAGCTCCCATTCAAACTCGAAAATAGAACAGCGCTGAATCATTTATATCAGCGTTCGTAACACGGGAGAGGGGAAGAAACAGTTATTAATAACAAAATGTCCGTGGGCGGTCCTTGACGTCAGCTTCTCAACTTTCAATATTTATGAAGATTCACAAGAACACACGACCACTGCTACTTCCCCTCATGAGCGACGCAGACGCTGGAATCACGATAATTAACAGCGAATATTATTTCATGCAATGGATGCCTTGAACGCGTATGCCAAGATGCGGTAGTCTCAGCATCTACCTGGAGGGAATGAGGCAAATCGCGCTTGTACGTTGCATTACGACTAAATCTCAAGTCGCAGCCGACTAGCCGGTAATTGAACGCTGAATTAAGACACTTGAGTTTAATTCCACCTACATTCCCAGCCCATCACAGGCACCCTGTAGCAGCACTAGCTGACCTCTGTGGGCCACAAAGTTCCCCGGTAAACACTTTCCTAAACCAGGAAGAACAGATCAATCCAGTCGCCTACAAGAGACTTTAGAGACAGAATTTAAACAGCGTTTCCACGACCGAACAAACATTCGGGAAAAATGCAGTCAAAACGTGAGACAGAATACAAGCAGAGGAACAGAACGGCGCCCGTCACGTGACCGTGGGAGGCATAAGGCACGAGCCTCGCGTATTCAAGCCCGGAAAGTGAATGAATGTGACAAAAACTAAGCTTAAAACAAACGCAATCCGAATACTGATCGAAAAATTAAGCGGCGATGGTTGGGATTAAACCCGAGACCCTTTCGATCCGCCAACCACCAGGGCCACAAAAATGGATTCTCTCTCGCTGGAACGAGGCAACACCCACGACAACGCCCACAACGAATTCGGAGAAAGGAAAACCAATTTTAATTTCACGAGAAATGTAGAGCTGCTTCTAAATTCCAGAACTTCACAAAGGCCTACCGTTATGAATAATAGATGGCATCTGTTGCATGTCGTGGTACCTCCGCGTGGCATTCCTCAGTCCCTACAAACAAATGCCCTCCCTCTCCAATCCATCATTCACAAACGATCCCACAATTTCACACACCTGATCTTTATATAGCTGAAAAGCGCCTTTATATAAACCATAACTAATACACGTTCACAATTACGTAAGTTCGAGCGCGTACTGCCGTAAAACGAACCTGGAGCTCGGCCAATCAGAAATAAGCACACAGTTACATAAATCGAAGCTTCCACATGTCTGACAAATGACTGTCCACCCAGTAAACGTGAAGACAATTCTCGAGGAATCGACATTCCGAAAATAACGTTCGGAGGTTAATGTTTATTATCTGCGCAGAAGAGGCGTCTCTTGGCGATACGACGATAAGCAAATCTAAGCACTAATTACTTTGAACTCTACTGAAGAATGATTTACTTTCTTCAGCACTAACCGTAGAGCAAACGTCCTCCGACACTCGGCTTTTCCTCCAAGGATGTGAGAAGCTAAGCGCTCGGCAGTCAATTTAACTTTAAATTTGCTTCTGAACTCTTACGCGAACGTAAAAACTACATAGAAAGACTTTAACACATCTGCCTTCACGTACGATAACAAAGATGCAAGAAGTTTAACAAAGAAATATAGACCTACTATAATCCAGAAGGGTTCTTCAACAAACATCACACGAGAAATTTATTAAAACGTCTTTTGAATATCAAAAACATAGACCTACAAACTTTACAACTTATAGCAAATTGTTTTAAGACGAAACACATCAAAACAAAATCCGACACTTCCGATAAAGAGGCGACATTTAAGTGAACATTGAAACATCTTCA
>NW_019059866.1:147936-159955 GCF_000696155.1 Zootermopsis nevadensis | reverse complement strand
TGCGAATTTCCTTCCCTCGTCAGAAAGACAACCTCACAGCAACCAACAAGGAATTTCCAAAGCGGTTGGGCGAGAGGGCAGAGCACCTGAATTATACAATTCGGTGGCAGCGAAGGGGGCGGACTGTCTGTCTACAACGACCATACCCAACTGTTCCCAAGAGACTCTCTATGCCCTCCATATCTACGACCTTTCTGAAATGTTAAAGGACCCTAAATCACGCTTAAACAGCCAAGATCTCCTTCCATAAATGTAATATCACGACTGCTCTCGTAAATGGAGCTGAATCTGTCAGCGTCCCATGCATAATGTTAATGGCTTCTACCAGGCACGTGGTTCGAGTCCTGGACGGTGCTATTTTGTGAAGGAAGTCTAACTCACGCAGAAAACGAACGAGCGCGCATGAAAGCACTGGAATAAATACTGAGATACTTCGAGTTTTCTATATCATCCACCATATTTAAACCTCGCTTTATCACCTCCAACACCGACGCCTGCGTCACAGCTCCCACGCGTGCTGCATGTTCACCCCACCGCCTCTGGCGAACAACATTCATAATGAGCTTTTTACAATTTGAAGACACGGTCGCATGGACGTGAAGTATCTGCACACGACCGGAGTCGCAGAACCTCGCGGCAAGAGACCACTTGGAGGTGGTAAGGAGAAACAGGATAATATTAAAACTGATATTACAGAGGGCGTGAAGGTGTGAGGAGCATTTATCTTGGCCAGTACGACGTCGAATGACAGCCTTTCGAGAATTTATCCGGCCAACCAAGCGATTTTATGCTAAGAAGACTCTGTCCAGAGACTGGTCTTTAAAGCATTTATAAATACCAAATGCGATCAATATCTTACAGTGTCAAATCTTTTAGCTCTTGCTACTCGTTATCGACTGGACTGCCGATAATTGTACTTGGCGGTAAATAAGCCAGTGGCGTATCTATCGTCCACGGTCCCTGTAACTGCACGAGCCAACGGTCCGATCCAGTGTCTGCCAGATGTACAAAAATAAATTCACTTTATCAGGAAGACCTGTAAGCCGTGGCAGGTCACGCACTGCGCAGACACGCACGCGGTTTGACCCACAAGAAGCCGCAGGCACCAGCACGCGCGATTAAAAAAATTACAATGTCTTCTGGTTTGGACCTCAGAGGAACATCACGCGGCTGCACGTCAAATTGCCTACAGCACAGGCGCGAAGCTGAGCGTTAAAGCAGGTGGTACATGTAATTGCAGGCAATCTACATCACCGAAATCACTACTGTACGAAATGGAAACCTATTGTTATTGCAAACAGTATTGTTACTCCTCTGACATTGTTTCTCCCACTGTTGGTATTGTTCAGTGGCCTCAGGTGTATCTGTACTGTCCCCAAGAGGTCCTCGTATTCTCGGGGGCCAACCCCCCCCCCCCAAAAAAAAAAAAAAATACACGCCTACTTCGAACCAGAATTTTTTAACACCCCAGACGTTACCACGCGGGCCCTTCCACACGAAACTTGGTCACGATCCCAGACCCCTAACACGGTGCAGAAATTATAACCACCGCAAACACGAGCTTTCATGTCGTGCAAAAGCAAAAGACGGGCATTTCGAAACAATGTTCAAATTTAAATAATCCTAAATTAATCACGAAACAAACTCCGACGAAGTCACGTGCAACACAGAGGGCTTTGTAGCATTACGCCCGTACAGGAACCATGTCCCAAGCACAACACACAATTACCTCGTAACACCAGGCCTATCCACGTACATACCTCGTGTATCAGAGGCCGGCGGCATTGAAGTAACATGTTCCCCTACCTCTACACCTTTTAGGCTCTGTTCGCTCCCCGCCTCGTGTCAAATTCCAGGACACGACCATACGGCTGGTTGCACTCGGACAACACGACACCGCGTATAAACGGGACGATTTAAGCTCGCTAAGTCGATCGGACCGTGAACACTCACAAACCACACCGGTTATGACGTAGTATCCTCTGACGACACAATCCACCCTCTACCCTACGCAATGCCACAACTGAAATTACTTTTAAATTATTATTGTTTTATCGCCATTATAATGGCAGATAAATATGAGGAGAAGCAAATTACATCTGGGTACTTGGAACCTCCACTCGCGGTCCTATTCATGCCATTTCACACTAATGATGAAACAATACAAATTAATTATAATTGAGCAGCTCGATCAGTTACATTCTACTGTTCTGTTTAGCATCGCGTATTTATTTATTTGTCCCCCGAGTCAGCCGACGAACACAATTACATTTCAACTGCACCGAAGAGGATCGCGGAAATTGGAAATGATAATCATGATTATATCAGCGTGCAAACGAGATAATTATAACAAATTTAAAACAAACGTGTTTATTGAAAACATAATTTTGAAACGCGTCCAATGAATTATTTCTGCGTGTAATAAACTCTGGGGGGTCACAATGGCGAACAGGAAGCAGCCTTTCAAGTAATTACACCATAAAAGTTTCTTAAAACTGTCATTCGGAAGTAACAGACCCTGAGTGCCCACAGACGGAGAATTAAAGAGAGCTGGCGAGCGGGAAACGAAGAAGCCTCGCCTCGTATTTATCTCCATTCTGTGACGACGAAGAATCCTTCGATTCTCGGTCAAATCCGATGAATTTTTAAATGGCGATAAGACGTGAATGCAAATACACGTGACAAGAATACGGGATCGCGCCATCCCAGGAACATGATCAGGGCCTGTGCGCCTTCCTCTGCCCTAGTCCGTGCGACGGCCTTGAACACGAGATACCAGGCCTTGGTCATTACTGACGAAAACAAAAATTGTTTCAGGGAGAAACTGCACTGTCTATTACTGTGAGGCACATACGTGGTTGCACTTCAAGAGGAAATGTTGCCCACTAAAAGGAGCCCCGTAGATCAAACAGAACAGCAGAGCATGCGGGACAACATTCACATCCTGATGCATTTTGGTTCCTTATAAAGCACAAGGTGCAGAGTGAGGCAACGCGGGTTTTCCCCGCTGTTACATTCTGTGGCCCACGAATGCATCCGCCTTGTTCGAAAATCACACTTGCACACATGTTTAAAAAAAGATTCAGTTAGCAAAAAAAAATTGATAAATCTGCTGCGACATTTATGTACACTACTGTACACGTTTCATGTGGCCATACGCCTATTCCACTCGCCCAATGAGAAATAATGAACGGAGAAGATGGGAATCGATGGCGCAAACTGGATGCAGCTGGCTCAGGTAGAGTCCGGTGTCGGGCTTTTGTGAGAACGGTGATGAACCTTCGGGTTCCTTAAAGAAAGTTGACAAGCCGAGTAAAAAATCGCCCTTTTAAAGAATTTCCTGCTCCACAGAGCGAGCGAGTATCAGACATGTGACCTGATTATTCTGCAGAACTTATTTCTCGGCCGTAACCAAAAGTAATTAATCAACATCAGACGAACTGACAGAGAATCTTGCTCGAGATGCAAAGTCGTCCTTGATAAACTGACACGCGCTCAGATAATGATGGAACTCGCTTCCATTAACGGCCTTCGGCTCAGTATCACACACGAATGGACACCCGTTTCTTCATCACACATTAAAAAAAAAAAAATCGGCACGTTCCCCACATGGTCTGCAGTGCACAACATTTTCGATGCCCAGACACTTCGCGTGTCCGTGGATGCGGTCAGAATGTGGACTGTCCTCTCGATCCTGCTCTCACTTCCTCTCTTAGCAGAAAAACACGGAAACGGTACCAAAACGTGAAGCAAATTTTAAAAAAGTAAAGTTGTCCCACTATACGCCATGTAGGCGCTTGGGGGGAGAGGCGGTAAGTTCCTACTCATTCTTGATCTCTGCACTAGATGGGGTGAGTGGTCAGCGTCACGCCTCGGCCGGCTTTACTCCCGGGAAAGGACCCCGGCACACATCGGATAAGAGGCTGGGTGGGCCCCAGAGCCGGTCTGGACGCAGAGGCCAGAGGAAAAATCCTCTGCCCCCGTCGGGGGAAGAAGAAGAATAAGATACGCCAAAGCGCTGCATTACATTACCGTGCCTTACCAGCAAAATGCACGAGTAAAGTAAAACACGAAACTAAGATCCCGGGCTCTTCATTATTTCGATCGGAGCCTACCTGTTGCGCCCCTCATTCTCGCATTCATACAAGAGACTGGCTAACCGTTGGGTTTCCGTGTTACAGCAGTTCGCCTATTACCTTCCTCACTGGGCATGCCACATGACACAAGAAGGCAGAAAATCGGTTTTTCGGGTACAACATTTACAATAACGAACGCAGTGCTAATTGTTTTGTTTTTTAAAAAAACCCAACGACTTTGCACACAAATCATGCGAACAGTCATCATCATTCGCACGAAGACACGGGGTAAAATTACTAAAATCCGCAACATTACAATCATTTGCAACTGGAACCGAAACCAGGTATTTCGGTTCCACATTCTCTCGTTGGATGGACGAGACTTGCAAAGAGTTACAAGTTTGGGTGCGCTGGAAAGACAGACGAGACTTGCACGCTCACGTGCTTCTTACGTTATAGTTACCCGTAAAGAACGCCTATGAGCGCGCGAAGTGCAACTTCCTTGACTAGCGCGTGTTTAAAAACTGTACACCACAAAAATTAAGTCCCAGAAAGAAACACGTGTCTTGCGAACACGTGACCGCGCGGGCTGCAACCCGCTACAAAGGGACGGAGTTAAATCCCAATCGGATCGCATCCGTAACGCGCAAAGTCGCCATTCCTGTATTTTCCAAGACGGAAACCTGGGAATGTAAAAAAAATCTTGGTTCTGGGCACGCCACGTCATCAATAACTTCGGTCCTACACGCACAAGGAAATTGAAGTTCCGTAAACAATTTTACAATTTCCTACCCAAGCGAGATCTTTCAATGGACCATCGCTGCAGGTGAACATCAAGCCGGCAGAAACTGAAATTAATATGAGTTCATGACCAATGACTAATACACAAATCTCGCCAATGACCACTCCACCTTCCTTATCAGACACTTTAATATTATCCCCAACTCCTCCGCCTTCGCGGACGCAGCTTCCAGAGGCCCCTGTTTTCCCCATTCGAGCTGTGCGCCATGCTCCTCGAATTAACAGCCCTCGACCTTGACCGTCTCGCTTGGGAACCATCTCATCTGCTGGTCGACTATCTGTTGCAGAACGAGCAGTTTCATTACCGTACTCACACTGCCCCGCCATGGGACCGCATCCTGAGTCCCATGAACGCAGGCTTCATTAGCCATAATCCTCTCTTCCGGGTATTACCACTAACATTCAGAGCCACCTACCGCCCGTCTCTCCGATGCTATTTCAGCACGAAATCCAAAAGTGCCAGTCCATTTCTTGGTGTTCAGCGTCAGGAAATCTTACTGTTTATGAATCTGATGTACCTGATAATCATCAACTGTAACAACAAAATCACCGCCTATTTCCTTAGAGACCCCTCGAAACCCTGAGAACCCTTGAAGCTCATGTCGTGTGCGGTTACTGGACGTCGCCGGTCTCCTGACGCCTTGAAACTTAAATCGAATTTGACGTTCCGCGTGCTTTTATTCAGTTGTAAGGCAAATGCCAGGGTATGGATTAAAAGGTGCATCTCCCTGTCATGAAAACCTTCAGCCCCCGTCGCACAGGCCTTCAGCTTCTGCAAGCCTAACCTTTTTGAGTTCATCATCTGACATCCATCGAAGAAAATTTCTTTCGCAAACGAAATCCCCCTCCCTCCCAACAGCACGTACTCATTATGAACACGCTAAAGCCATCAGCATAACAACGAAACCAGTTTCAGTTCGCAGAAAACTCTTCTGCAGGAATGGTTGTTGCGAGGAAGGACCACAGAGAAACAACGCGTCCGAAGTACGTACCCACATTTCAGTCGGACAAGAGACAAAATAAAACAGTAGAAGACACACGAAATAATGCATCAAGAAACTCGATAATTCAATTTTCTAAATTGTCATTAACTTATGGCCACATAAGTCAGCAGTTCCTAGAATAATATATCTCATCAATGATCTAGACTACAACCACGGGGACTCGTAATTAATTAAACCTTATAACTAACGAAGTTTCATGCTCTCAAGGTAGAACCGAAACATAATTAAAACTAGCAGAGCAAGCAATTCTTCTTCGGTAATTTCATCGACTGCGTCCTAATTTAATCTGAACACACTTTAAATGACTAAAACAATTAACCTCAAGGTACAAAAGAGCTGCATTAAACACTGAGAATATCATTTAGAAGAAAGACAAACCAGTCAGTTTTATTTTACGTCATTATTTAAAAAACCTATTTCCGAAAATGATCCGATGGTTGCTTTAATAAATACTACAAAATTAAACTAAAGCCGTCCCGCTACACGCCATGTAGGTCGCTTGGGGGGAGAGGTGGTATAGCTCCTACTCATTCTTAACCTCGGCACTAGATGGGAGTGAGTGGTCCGCGTCACGCCCCGGCCGGCTTTACCCCCGGGAAAGGACCCCGGTACCCATTGTAGAGGAGGCTGGGTGGGCCCCAGAGCCGGTCTGGCCTCAGAGGCTAGAGGAAAAATCCTCTGCCCCCGTCGGGGATCGAACCCCGGTCGTCTAAGTCCATAGCTAGTCACACTGACTGAGCTACCCAGAGTCTTTTCTTTAATAAAAAAAGTTTGTCTCAAAAGAGTGTTTAAACCTTTCGCGTTTACGCAATCGAGGCAAACAGCACTCGACGTCACATTACGAGAATATGGAAATAACAGCATACAGAGACATTACGCTCCAGTAGCTGGCTATTACGTGGAAGTATCAGTCGTAACTGAGAGACGGCACAAATCCCACGGCCGCGATAACGTAAAAGCCATGTGATTAGATTATACTACGGGTGTTAATTAAAGTAAAATGACTCACAAGTGGCTCGTACATAAAGAGACTTAAGGTGGTCGCAAGACTTCATCGGGGTGTACTTCCTCTCGTTTGATCAACCAACCCCTACAATAAAAGGGTTCGTTGTCGCCAGTCTTACGTAAAAGCAATGAAATGCAATTTACCTCAATGGCTGGCGAGCCGGACTCGTGCCCACGTGGACACGATCTACTACAAAACCCTAGCCCAGTCAAATGTTTATTGCTTCCAATTGCAAAAATGTTGTTTTTTTTTGGGGGGGGGGGGATGCAAGCTATGTCCACGATAAAGTTTCGCACCGCTGCCATATTTGTAATCGCTGACTAAAAATCAGTAGATCATACGGAATCTGTCGACAGGCTAAAGATACCTAGACAGAGTGGTCCATTATCTATCGTGATCAAACCGAATTAAAAAAAGTTGTACTGTTTAGGTTTCAAACTCTACAGAAAACAAATTATCCCAACAAAAATTGCGTATTTCTCACTCTCGTGTCACCATACATCATTGCAGAACCGTATACAGGCATACCTCTAAGATATTGCGGGTTCAGTTCCAGACAACCGCAATAAAGCGAGTCACACGAATTTTTTTTGGTTTCCCAGTGCATATAAAAGTTATTTTTATACTATACTGTAGTCTACTAAGTCTTAATGCGAGAATTACCAAAATGTGACGCGGAGACTCGAAGTGAGCACGAGCTGTTGGAAAAATGACGCCGATAGACTTGCTCGACGCAGGGTTGCCACAAACCTTCGATTTAAAAAAACCCCGCAATATCTGCAAAGCGCAATAAAGCTTATCGACTTTAAGACATTAAGGAGTACAAGTCTACGGTGACACAACGTTCATATAAATCAAAAGCGACAATTCTAAGCGGGCCCAGTGACTTAGCGTTCATACGAGTGTAATGTAGTGCATAAGAGCTTCAATCTTATCGATCAGAACAGAATGAATTTAAATTACTTTCTGTCGCATTGATTTCCTGTGCCCATAAACTATTCTGTTAGCCACACTTCGATCCTTCTTCCACTCAAAGCGGATTACGTCATTCTTTTAACACGAATAAACAGACTGTAGAAACCGTAAGGAGCAAAACATTGCATGAAAAGAGCAGGAACACGTCGACGCTATTCAAAGCTTGGAAATTACGTCCGAAGCACCTGCGGTCCGGGCAATTCAAATCTTCCTCGCGTTCTAATAAGATAAGCAGCCAACAAACACGTTTATCGAAACATCACAAATTCTCTTTTATTCCTTCCTTCACGAATCGGAAATTAGCAGCGGGGAAAAAAGGTTATTCTGACGTCCGGGAAATCTGACATGTTTTCCTGAATGGAACAATCGCTGGCTGATCAGGAAAGTCTCGCTGAAGTGAGGAACCGAGCCGATATTTCAGACCGTGACACAATATCAAAGAACAGATACTCGAAGAATGATGCCTGTAAGACGTCAAGGCTCAGTCGCTGAAGTGGGTGAATTGGCGCTGGACGACCGGGGTTCAAATACCGACAGTGGTGCCTCCTCACCTCAGCGACCGACCGCTCAACTATGACTAGGAGGCCTACCGAGATCTTTCACGAGTGGAGCTTGACGCCACGCCCCTATACGCCACGTCGTAGCAACAGTGTATCTGGCACCTGGTCTCCCAAACACAGGGCCGGCCTTTCTGTTTCTATGCATCAGAACCTTCCTTCGTCGATCTGCATTTTGCTGACTGCTGTTTAATGTTCAGCATCCACATTCTCCTTCTCCGTCCCTGTTATTCGGAACATGTTAAATTTCTGACACACATAGCAAAGCCTGCGTCTTCACTGAGTTTCTTTGAATGTAGATGGCAGTCTTCTGGTTTGTTGCGCCGTGTAGTTTGGTAAACTTCTACCCGACTACACGGCGCAACGACCCAGAAGACAGCCATCTTCAGAATCACCGCCGTGAAAACCTCAAATCCTTCTGCGAATGTGTTATCGACAATCAACATGTAAACCGAACCTCTGAAGGGAACAGTTCCGAACCCTCGTCTACAACCGCGCACCGCAAACCGTCCTTCAAACTGCCCCATCCTTATCGATGTCCTGCGTCCTGTCGCGTCTCGACCTGTTCTTTCGAATCGCTCATAAACAAGAAATGCAAAATGCATTTCGAGCATTAAAACAAGTTATGCACATAAAACGCTCAAAACCAATTATTCAATATTCCGGACGAATGGGAGTTTAAATGTGAACAGACTTGAGGCCCACGAGACAAATCGACCACTTTTAAAACTGTTGTTGCAAAAATCAATTTAAGGCACAAAACTGCGGTTGTGGCCACCTAGAGAAGGATCTCAGAGTTCCCTCGCCTTAATAAAACTTCAACCTAGGCCTGTCTGTTGCCCGAGCATTGTCCAAACGCCCAGAGAGACTTCCTCGGCACGCAGACGCTGCGTGTTCCTTCAAACCTCGAACAGAAGAGAACACAGGAAGAAGTCCGCGGAGGTTACATCACGAGGTCTTTCAGACCGTGCAACGGGCCCTCGTCTTCCAATTCATGTTCATAGGAAGGTCGTGTCCGGAAATTTTCGGTCGATCGAACCCCAGGGGGCCTGTTCCCCAACTTCCTAGAATGAGAGCCTTAATCTGTGCGACTACGCACATCAAGGCAACCACCGGTGCTGGCTATGGTGTGGTCCGATGACCTAGTGGCGTACTTCGACACGCGGGATATACGTTCCCCAACAACGCGGGGAATCAGGCAATTGTGCCTGTTTAACTTCCCACTAGGGCGGAGTGTTGCTTCACTAGGGCAATCTTTGTCCTGTAATTACATTCCTCGTCCATATTACGCAACGTGAGAGAACAGAACACACTTATCTTCCCTTCAAGTTGTTGCAGACATTAATTCTGTACGCACGAAATGTCAGACGCCTCAAACCAGGTCTCTGAGGCTCCAAGGCTTACACTTTACCCGGTGACGGCGATGGAGGCCCGGACTCTTCCCTTTCCTCACGCTGTCAGTTGATTTGAACTGTTCCAACAAATCGCAGAATAAATTTACGATGAGGGGTTTCGCCATACGTCGTTCTGAATTTCTCTGGGCATACGCAACTCGTTGGTACAAACGATTCCACGCGACGTAACATCTGGCCTCAGATACCCCTCTTGTTTCTACCACTGAGGGCACCACGCAGCCATTACTGAGCTACCACCTGCCAGTCACGTTGCTCAATTTAGATCCATCAATGGAACTTTCTGGGTTTCTCTCTCACGTGCTACAAACCGCAGTCCTGCAGCTTTTACTAATTCTCATAACAATTTTCCAATGTATCAATTCTTTCTTGGATACTGGGCACTGAAATCTAATATTAGTACGTCTTCTATAACAGTTAAATGTTGAGAATATTTTTATCTGAACTGGTAACCCCTTGCATGAAGTCACATAATACGTAAAGCGGATAAAAGTAAGAAAGAGTTGAGCAGTTACTTCCATTAACCCACAAGAAGTCTACGATCTCATCTGTTCTGCAAGGTGTGCAGATGAAAATTCATACACACTACATTCAGGATAACTTATATTAATATTTTATTGGCCGACAGATTCCTTCTTGCAGATTTCAGAATGGACGAAACAGCACGTTGAAATAAGTAGGCGCATTTGAACATTCTGTTTTCCATTTCGTACTCACGTCTCAAGGGAACGTATAAACAACAGCGCTGCATTGTTTTCATGCAGATATCCGCACGCAGGGCAATCCTGTTTTCAGTAAAACAAGAGAGGAATTCTCTTTCACTGCGTATTGGCCAAATGAGCAGCACAGAAACAGAAAATTTGTGTTCGTCGTCAAGAACATTAGCATCGATCCGACGCGCACTGGAAAACGTGACAAACAGTGGGCGAACACTTTCTCAATAAAAACTGCGAGGTACAATGAACCAGACTTTTCAAAACCACATGTCAGGGAGATGTGTTATTGTTTGGTAAATAATGGTAACACACGGCTATTTCCAGGTAACTGGTACGCCATCATTTACATCAAAATGGCCTGAATCCTTTTATATTTCATACAAAATGAACTACAACTGACAAAGCATGTTAAAGGACTTGAAGAATCGACATGTACGTACATGAAAACATCACAAAGACGCAAATACAGAGGCATCCGAGGCCAACGCTGAATCTTATCGCAGGCAACCTCGTACATTCAGAGGCACGTTTAGTGAAGGCTGGTAAAACCGTCTACCGATTTACGAGTTATCGGACGGGAGACTGTAAATTGAGCGTAAGAACCAGTCACTACATTTATTTATAGCGTGAATACAGTACGAGGCTTCAAACACTGCGTTGCGTATTCTGTGAACACAGTTTGCATATAACTTTCAGCTACGATATCATTTTGCAGACATAAAATAAATACAGCCGCTTAAAGTAGAGTCTGAAATTGTCCTAGCCAATGGTCACGCACCTTTTCCTACGTTACGTCCTGCAAAAGTCACGGGCCACGTGAAACCATCAATCAAGCGAAATTCAAGCAGTTTTTTTTTGAGAGGCGTCTCAATGGCAGACACGCGGATGCAGGAGACGACCAGTGCATATGGAGGGGGGGGGGGGTTAACCCTTTAAGACCCAGTGGTAACTATATGTACCACCTGCTTCACACAGTTAATAACTCTACGTTTTATATTTATGTGTTTCGTATGATTCTCAACGTAAACAGCGATTATTTCCTTAAACAGCGTTAACAAGTCGATCTTTGTAATGGTGAAGAGTTGTGTTTACTTCGCGGTACGGACTGAATTCTTAAAAATTAATCAGACGAACTATGATTCTCAGTGTAAACAGCGATTATTTCCTTAAACAGCGTTAAACAGTTGATCTTTCTAATGGTGAAGAGTTGTGTTTACTTCGCGGTACGGACTGATTTATTAAATAATATTTAGACGAACCTCGGCTTCAAAGGGTCAAAAGACCGTACATAAATAGGATGTGACGATGTGGAAAATAAATCAAACTGAGCCGGTAATGGATCTTCGGTTCACGTAAAAGGTGGCAAAGCGACTGTGAGCTTCTCAAGACATATTCCGGTCCAGGAAGCTGGATATGACTTCGAGCACGGTACATTTCAAGCTGGTACACACCATTACGCATCTGGTTGAAGC